>JAQFYM010002028.1:0-26617 GCA_034694785.1 Agrenia bidenticulata | reverse complement strand
TGTGGGAGACCAGACTTATTTTGTTTGAACGGATGTATGACACTATAAATAAAGGCAATACAATACAATACAATACACCCACTTTTGATTAATTTCCCCACATCTGTCATTTTAAGCCTCACTAACGACATTATACATTTCTAAAGATTCGGATCGGTAAAAAAAGGAAAGTATTATTTAAGCTTGATAAATCCAGTGCTTCTTATTTTTTCCGGGTAAGACCATCAGGACACAACCACTAGGGGTTTATTTGAATAAAGTAATTTCAAAGCTGTCTAAAATCCCATCCCGACTGCACCACAATAGCTAAGAATCCGACGGTTGAATACCATACGAAAAATGCAAATATTTAGACAACCCGATGTTAAACTTTTCAGATTAAATCTCTTGAATGCATTCAGACTTATTAGCTCGGATTCATATTCAGATTTACAACCGACCAATTTGTCCTTGCATAATTTTATGGAATTTAATAGTCTAAAATGAAAGCCGCGTTTCTTTGACCTCTGCCTCAAGATATCTTCAACTTGGAAGTAGATTGTACTCAAGGATTTTTTTAAATTGTTCACGACAGTTTGTTTCAAGATATATATAAAACTTCGGGATCTTAACCCTGGCACAATATTCAAGGAAGTTGTACTTTTTGAATACTACAGATATAAACAAAATCTCCTTACTTGTCTAAACTTTACTTTAGAAAAAGTATTTCATTAGATTAACACAAATGAACTATTGTCTGCATGTACGGATTCGAAAATATTTTCTGTCTCTCCGGGTTTCACCGTCTCTTTTCCTAATCCACATTCGGACCTTATCACTGTCTCTCGGATTTGAAATTTCATTAAATTCCTTCAAGCCTTTTTGTACTCCAAGTTTGTAATGGAACGGATGGACTCATTTGATATTTAAAAGATGAGATTGAGAGAATTATAAAGAAAAAAACAGATACGGAGCTTCCCAATCCGTTATAATTCCATTAGATGGATAGAGGACACAAAAGACTTGTCAGATTTTGGCAGGAAGAGCAGTGGGGGATGTATGGTCCTTTGTTCATGGATTGACAAGTCTAATAGCTTCTGGGTTATCTGGCCAAATCCTCATATCATATCACTTGACTTGGATTTTTCATTATCTTTGAGCAAATATCGTAAAGGGGGAATGGCCGGTTGTATTTATTGTGTAATATGTCATGTGGCCATGTCAGCGTCTCTCCGACTCGGTCTCAAGAAAATCCAATCGGATGATTTAATCTCTATATCGCCCGCTGTTTGCAATTCTCCACTCCCGTTGTTTACCCCGGGTATCAAGGGCTTTAAGGCCGTAACCCGAACCGCTGCTCTAAGTATACACAGTTGAGATTCAAATATTTTATGCCATCTTTCATCCTGCAAAGGTCGCTTCGTGTGGTCGACGGTCGTGGTATTCAAAAGTCATTTAGCTCTAGATGCGGTCGGAGTTGGGACTTTCCATCATGGCTTCAAGCGAAATTGCAGTTTAAGGCTTGTGGTGCTTAAAATATTTACTATGCACTTTTGCTATGATGTGACATTATGGTTTATAACCACAGCTACCCAGTTGAAAAAGCTAGAAAGGGGTCTTAATTTTAAAATGGGGCACAGCATCGTCGGCAAATACTATTGATTTGATTCTCACTCCTCGTAAGAGCTTCTTCATTTCCGAAACATGTTCTTTTTTAAAGGAACCTTTGAATTGGAAACAATAAAAGACTACACCGAAGTGGCATATCTATACATGCACATTGTCTAGCTATTCAAGCATGGAAATAAGTGCATGCAAATTCCAAATGCATCCTACAGTTGACAGTACAATAGAATTTTTACTTGAATATTAGATTCCATTTATCATCCAAATTCTGTGCAAGGAGTCCCCCTCCGACCCCCCACATTGCTTGTCATGTCACGGGGAGACAAAAGGCCATAGGGGTTATCTATGCATTGTCTATATTACTATGATTGTCTGAGCACAAGAGATTTGCAAGTTTTGCCAAATAAGTCCCTGCTCTCACGTGTTTTCGAAGCCCGAGTGGGTATGTGTGTGGCACTTCCTAGGTTCCTACGGCACAGTTTTTAAAGCCCTAGAGTCTAGAGTTATCAAGAAGTGGGGAGAGATGTTGGCAATAAAAGAGAATACCAGGTCGTAAACTCCCTTATCTTCCTTCCATTTCATTTCCTCTTGGCTAAAATTATTGGCCTGCCCTGCTCCGTACCCCCTGCTCCTCTGAGAAACCTTTAACTCTTTTTATCTTTCCAAGAAGGGAAAAGTACACACTGAAAGAACAACGGCACAACATCCACAAGTACAGACTAGAAAGCAGACACGTTGAATGCAAAGCCGTGTGGATTCATGTATCATGCTTAGGAAGAATGGGTAGGGAAGATGGACAAGAGCCTAAACGACTTGAGCCCCCTCGGGACCCTACACAAATCTGTAGACGCAGCAATCACATTTTTAATCGCCGCTCCAAAACGGACTCTCTTGTTTTCCTCGCAGAAATTAGACTTTGGTGGAAATTGTTAGCCCTAAAATCCGGTGTCCTAAGACCCTCCTGGGTCCTAAAATCGGGGGCATGAGCCGACAAAAGGCCCCGATAGTTGCAAATGAAACATGATACATAAATTGTTTTTACACTCGCTTAGTCGTAGATTTAGAAAGTGTGTTGAAGATAGCAGACCTTTTGGAATAATTGGGAGTTGGGAGTTGGGTATTAGATGTTAAGGATCGGATTTCGACGGGCGGAACTTGGGGAATTGACACTGGCAGAGGGTATTTAATATTTTATGTCCTTTGTTTTCGGGGTATATTATTTCGGCTCGAATTATGCTATCGACTTACGCAGGGAAAAGCCACTAATGTGGAAATAGGAGAAAGTTGTGCAGTGGGTTTCGAGGTGTTGATTTAGGGCTAATTGACACGTAGTTAAGCCTAATCGGTTTTCGGGGCCTTTTTCTCCCACTAATTGATAGTACATAGGGTAGAGCAACATTGTGATTCTCATTTTCACAACAATTTCCTCGTAAATATCCCAATTATTAAAGGGCTGAGAAGAAACGTTTTTTTTTCAGAATATGGATAATTATTTCCGACATTTGTGAGGACACAAGCCCAATTTTGCCAATCACGTTAATTATATTAATTACTATAATTTTGGTAATTATAACTCAGGGCTGCTCTTTCATGGTATCGTAATGTGGATAGAGCTTTTCAAGGTCTTTAGCAGTTGCTTATGTCACAGATAGTCAGTTTCATTTTTGTAGGATACAAGAAAAAAATGGATGAGCAATTATTTGTGTTGAAGATATTGATATGTAGGCTCGTATATAAAAGAGGTTTGATTCTTACTAATAATAAGAGTTGAAACGCTTTTGGGAATTCTTTCGTTGTTCCTAAAAGCGGTTATTGTAAAAACAGGGTAAATTAATTATTCAAAATAAAACTGGCTCCACTCACGTTCGTGAAAGCAGGAGAGTTTTTGTAAAGAATTAGTAATTTCTTTCTGAATGCCCGAATTTATCTCGGAAATGTTATTAACGCCCACCACCCCTAGGGAAAAAATTCCAGAATCCACATGCTGAGCTAGAGATTTGAATTTAGAGCAGGTATTCTGATATCTGATTTTCCCATCCTTGTTTACAATGTTTTGTAATGCAATATTGATATAATCATATTCAAAATACTCCAAAGATTTTGTAACTCAATAAGCGGAACTTTTCGTACCATTCAGCAAAGAAATATAAAAGCTGCTCTCAACAGACTCAACTCTGAAAAAGGGTAAAAGTGGGAGCATTGCAAAAGTCATGTTACACATTTAATTTGATATAATTCAAACAAGCCTGAGGATAAGTGTCTCTATTATTCCATCTTATGAGGCTCAGGAGTTGGCTAGGACTACGAGAACAACTCCCTCAACCCCCCTTACTCACATCTCTTGACAAAGGCTTATATGTCTCATCATCCCTTTTCTGTCTCTCGTGCTGTCTGTCAATGTCAACGACGTGACACTAACAAATGTATAAAGTTCTACAGAAACTGCTCAGTGTTTCAAAATCAAAAACCTTCCTGGGCTTTTTACCATGTACTGCACAGGACTCTTGGGGGTTTTAAATTGCAACTGCATCCGCATCCACGTGTGGAATTGGACGACGGACGATGCTGTCCTACTAAACACACAGGAGAACACTATTTTTTGCCAGTTTGAATTGTCAGGGTTGGACTTCCGGTATGCCAAAGGGATAAGAATGCTATTAATGACTTGACAGATATTTAATTAATCTTACGACGCTAATTACTGTTTCAATTATCTCAGAAATGCTTAGTTGACTTCTTGACCTTGTATGTTTGGTCAAAATGTCTTAAACTTAACCCCCGGTAGAGGGTCAAGCCCAAAGAGGTGAAACAAATTTTGGAATATACGAGACCTCAGCAGCTTTAAATTCAGGAAATTTGGGGGAAGGTGGTGGTTAATAGCAATGTCAACAATTTCCAACGAAATGGAACACAAGAACAAATCCACACACAATGCACGTGGAGTTTTATCTTCCTAAAACCTTGCCCCCAGAACCGTGGAAAATCCAGGGAAGCCTACTTAAATAAAGCAACAAAAACAACTTCCATATTTCTTTCTACAACTCGGTTTTAAAACTAGAATTTTACCATACATAATTACAATCCTCAGAACAGATCTGTTGTTTCTCATTCTGACTTTATTCTATATCATATTTTAACTCGTTATTGTGAAGATGAAGAGGGAAGTGGGAAGTATATTAAACTGGGAGTCTGGGAAAACACTAAATTTCAGTTCATTTAATACTTCTGCTTATTATCCCCGAATCATTCCATCGTTCTCGAAAATACTTTACCAACGTCTTGTCCATAAACTACGCAGGCCAAAAACCCTGAAACATTAAGCGACGTTTCTGAGATTTGTGTTTTTAGATCAAGCATAAGCTAAGCTTAAGCCTCTAGACTCCAAACGGCCATCTGTTTCTAAAGTTTCTATTAGTACTCCAAAAAGCTCGTCATGGGCAGCCCCTACTACCACAAAAATGTACAAGTTTCAAACAAGATATGCCACCACTTGTTTTTCCACATTTGTTTCTTAAAGGTTCGTAAAACTTGACTGAATGTTTCCAAGTACTTGCTTCCTTAGTTCCTTGCTCCAGCCAACACTGAATAGTTTTTTAAGTGAATGAATGCGTTCGAAAAACTTTCCAGTTCGCAGCTCTAGCTGCTCTAGTTTCTTCTTGTTTTCAAAGTACGTACTAATACTAACTACGAGTATTTACAGTATCTATATAATTCTATGGTATTTACATGTACATCCCGAGTTTACGCCAGGCTAAACCCATCCAGTTTGAATACATACTTGATAATAAACCGAGATGGGTCATAGTATTCCCCATTATACAAAGAATTGAATTCAGGACTGGACTTGTATTGTGTCAGTGTATCTCAGTACGGGTATTTTGTTTTCTAATGGAAATAAACCGTTCAAAACGCATGTAGCAAAGTAGCGCAGATAAGTCAGGTAAGTTTTAATTTTTGATTTGAGTTCCGAATATTTGAAATCGGATTATGTTCTGCCACGAGCATGTAATTTAAATATGACTGGTTTTTTGTTCCATTTCATTGAATCAACCCTCAATGTATACCATCATGGAGTAGCTACTATTGTTTAGTATTAAAACAAAACTTTAAAAACACATTCAAGGGTCTACCCGATTGTCCCTATCTTCAAACTTGACCTCCGAAAACAATTATCGAGAAAATCGACTGGTTGGAAAGCTATTGTCCGGATGGACGGACGGAAGGACACACGAACATCCACATAAAGTAGCTGCGCTAGCAGATAATGGTGCATAGCACATAGAGTTTCGTTTAAAAATTTATAAGTTTTCTTCAGCCATGTGGAAATGGAAAGAATCTTTTTATGTTTTGAACTGTATCGGTCGTCGCATCCTTAGAGTGGCTTGTATTATGACCAAAAAGGCATTGTGTATCTAACTGTATATTTAAACTAATGACTGGGATATCTAGGGAGTAGTGCGGGCAAGTAGCTTTTTGTAGGAAGAGTAGTTCCGAGTTTTGTGAGATATTTAAAGGCACTTTTCTCTGCTCTGAAAGAGTAATGGCAAAGGAAATTAGACGAAACCAGCTCCTATTTGCATCTCAAAGGATTCAACATTGAATTGGGTAAAAGTGGAAGGGGCCCCTGCGTATATATACCCACTTATGACTAACAAGTAGGCACTTAAGTTAATGTTACTTAAACTAGTACATACCGTACCGAATGTCAGCTATGTTTGTTGTGGGCACACAATCACACTTCTTGTGCAGAAAGTTCGTAGTTAATTTTAGAAATATATATTTTTTAAATCTTTCCCTTGTACTTCAATACTTTGTACTTTGACATTCAAATGTCTGTTAAATGAAAATTGTTCCTAGCCAATCTGACTAAGAATCTGCCAAGGATCTCTGTGTGTGTGACCTCGTGACCTGTGTGTGTGTTTGTGTGTGTCTGTTACCAGTTGAATCTACCGCTCAACTCTATGATAAAATTGCACAGTGCCCCTGTACTTTGATGACGTCTCTTGCGATGCTCATAATGGCGGGTCCGATGGCTGATTTTTTTTTCTAGGCGATCTAGGCGATGCCCGTTATAGCGGGCACCGATGGCTTGTCTATTAGACTATTGCTGTAGTATTTGTGTATTGCTGCATACTACGAGATAACTAAACATTATAATAATGTACCTAAGTTGTGAATGGTCAAAACAAACGTTCAATGGTCAAAATGTAACAACCATACAATTGCGAGGAAGTTTTTATTGAATAAATACACATACAACATCTTGTTAGAGGTTAGAGTTGCTTCTAATTGCCTCTGAAGTTTTTGTACAGCGTAGATAAGGAAATACGCCCTCTATTCTGAGGTCTGAAACGTACTCACTACGAAGCAGATTATTAATGAGTACCAATGTTATCTTAAAATCTATCCATGATAACCTCTTCCCCGGCTTACTCAAAAGTTAACTCCAAAGGACGTGGTCCAACACCTCCGGACATCAGACTTGATCAGACTGAATAATTAAAATTTATATGCTGTCCTATTCTCAAACATAGCGGTAATGCATCCCCAACATGACCCTCGGGTCGAATTCCGTTCCTGTCTTTCAAATTACTATTTGTTATTGCTCACAAGGAATAATTAATAAAGATCTCCAGTTTTCATTTCCTGTCTATTCCCAAGATTCCCAACACCACGTGCCATGAAACGAAGCTAACCTTTAGTTGCAACATGTGATACTTAAGTTATTTCAGTGGAGGGATAGTTGAGGGTAGAGGGATCAAAAGTTCAGAATTGCAAGGCCAAGGGATAACCTTGTCGATATTCCAAAAACGACGATCCAAAATGTTATTAGCCAATAATTCAATCTAATTCTAATTTAAAATAATCAAATGTTGTGTTAAAAAATTATAATTTTGTTTTTAACCCACAATCCATAAGCCTGTACTTTTCTAATCTAAAAACGTTTGGCTATTGCCATTTTGGATAGTAATTTTCGTTTGATTGACCTACAGCCGCACACGGGTTAAAAATAGGCACTTGTTACACATTCTGTATGAAACTTAGAATTTCATTCAAGACACAATTTGGCAAGATAAACAAAAAGGAAGAAAATTTAGGAAGAAAAAGCTTTATTAAAGCGGAATACCATGTTGTAAATCCTATAGCAAAGTAACCAAATAAAACAAAGTTCCTAAGTCTTCTAAGATCCCTCACGGGTAATATTATGTAATCTACCATGTCATACCATGAGGGTATATTTCATCCAAATGCCCGACAAGTCGCAAGTCCAATGTCAAACAATTTATGATCCTTCTTGAGTAACTTGCTAAACTGTTTTCCAAGACAATCCTCGTGGCTCAAGGAGGAAATAAATATATACAACAAGTTTCTTGGATTTAGTTGTTGTACAACAGTATCACAATTACATATCCCTCTCCTCGTACTTTCTATTCATTTGACATTCATACCAAGAAGAGCAGTAGGGGAAACTCTCATCTACTTTCTTCTTCAACTACTCACCCCTCTCTTCCTTAGTAGGGACTTAATCAAGAGCTAAGAGCTTACCTTGTCTTGGCTACTCGAGCTTAAGTGGAAACTCTAGTGACTCTTCCTCCTGTGGCTTTCAAAACAAGATCATAATAGATTATAAATATAAACCCTCTGGAAGAGTTTGAAGGAAGGGGCCTTGGGTATTTAAATAATTAATTCTAGGCCAATGGTTATGCACGATAGTATATTTCCTCTACAAAGTGTCCTAACTAATATAAGTGGCGATCCTCAAAGCTGGGAGATTGTGTAGCATTGCACGGGTGTGTAATTTCCAAAGGCGATAATAAAGTCTGGAAATGTTGTCAGTGAATTATAATAGGGAGCTGAGCAGAGGGGGCTTAGATTCCATAAATAAGAGGGATAACCCAGTCATGGTAATCTCGGTGAATAATTAAAGTTATATATTCCCGCAGACAGAGAGATAAGAAATCGTTTGTGAGACACTCTCCCAACCTAAAAGGATTGGAATGAAAGCACCCGGGTTTTTCATTTCTCAGATTTTTGGGAAGAGTGATGATGTGGGCTGATGATAGGAGGATCACGAGCTGGATGATAAGAGCACACACCGTCGAGTAGTCCTCTTGGCCAGAGATCCTCACCAAAGGAAGCTCCTCTTGAAACAAAAAAAATCTAATCTTCCTTTTTGTTACAAACTTGTCTTCTCAAGGGTGGGGACAAATGTCTTGGCTTTAAGACAGGCGACATAGTCGTACTTAAGAGGGGACTTGGGGGGGGGGCTTCATCTTGGAACATTTTGGAAATGAAACGTCTCCACGTCCTATTTTAGACCCCGTACTACCTGCCCTGTATTCCATCAGTCCTTGTGAATAAAGGGTTCTGCATTATCACAATCTCTTTAACGCTAGAAAAAAGCCTCGCCCCTTTGGTGATATTCAATTCCCCCTGTCGATTTTTCTTAGTCTTCTCAGCTTAGTAACTCTACGGAGTTTTAAAAACTGCACGTGGAGGGGGGCTTGATGCCTTATTTATTTTCTGTATTTGACATGGGTTGTGAACGACCCGTGAATCGAAATCAGATAAGTAACAGCATCGTCGCAAGGCCTTGCTATGACGGGAAATTTAGACGCAGTTGAATATTCTATTATTGATGAGTAAGATTTGTTTACAGCTCATTAGGTAGGCGGAGCGGATTTCGATTTCATAAATTACCATCTCGGTTCTAGCCAACGGTGTAAAGCATAGGGCTTTTATGTGTAGACTATCGCAGACACAGGTGATCAGAACTTGTTTAGACTTCGTTTCAGGGATTCCCTTTCAAAATCCAAGATCAATGTGATAAAATTGAATTAATTTAATTCCTACAGTATTTCACGTCCGAAAAGGGCTGATAATGGAATGGACTTGCTATGTTGATAATACCTTCTCACACAGTGGGCCTAATAACCATTTTATATTCTGGAATCCCCGTGGGCCTACATGGGAGGAGAGGAGACAAAAAAACACGGACCCTGTTGAATAATATTCTCTTATTTACAAGTGCCCGCACGCCCACAGTTTCTGGCCGATATGTACTTTTGTTGTGCAAAATATTGCGAACCCTTCACTCACTCACGGCATGTATATTCCTTATTCAAAGATTTGAAAACAGTATGTACACACAGTGGTAGAAAAAAATTCAATCTCCTGACCAATATTTCTTTAAAAGAATTTCACAATTGGAAAAAAATAGTTGTTGCTTGCTCTGGGGTTGCAAACAAGCATTACAGACGATGACGAAAAGCAGATTCAAAATATCCTCAAGGGGTATTTCGAAATTGCAATAAGACCATCCAAGTTTTATTATCTTCACTCCCACGTCCCTGTAGACTTGCTTCTCTTCAATCTTCCCAGCTTCATTTCAACATCTCTGATATTATCGTTTCCATACATTGATTTAGTTCACCCCTTAAGGGCTAGAGAATATAATAAGCTCAAGCTTGAGCCCTGGTGTATTTCTACGATTTCCCAAGAAAAATATTGACGAATCTTTGCATTGGAAATTCTTGAAACTCCAAAGCCCATCTGTCAAGTAGGTCATCAGAAATCAGAACCACAAACTCCCGGTCTAACCCTAAACACTCAATTCCCATGTAGAAGACTCCCAGTCTGAGTGTCGGTATAAATCGTCTGCCACTTCCCATTAGTCTCTGACTTGTTATTATGACTTAAAATGTACAATCAGTTACAAACGACTGAACTAGACTAGAAGCGGCTAATACGTATAATATAAACAGCTTGATATAGAATTCAGGCAAGCATTGTCCCTGTGCGATGATTACGGCGTGGTGGAGTGGTACTTGTCTGACGGTGACGGATGAGACAATTGAGACTAAATAAGCCACAAAGGATTACAAATTAATTACAAACTTCATTATTAAAATTAAAACCCCTAGGAGATAGCTCCCCCATCCCAATATCAACGTGGGACCCTTGTGAGAGTGAACGTCTTTGGGAATAATGAGGAAGGGGGAAGTTGAAGTGTTGAGAGAGGCTCTTTGAGCTACACCTCAAATTTCCTTTGATTCCCATCTCTCTTTCTTAACTCGACAAAGAGACGTCCCAAAAGTTTCAAATAAAATTATAGAATTATAACATATTAAGATTCATATGCCCTTGGTCATAATAGAACGGCAAATCCTGTACAAGTGGGATTAAAAGTACCATGAGACTCTTATTAAAATGATAAGTTGCCCATGTGCCTCTTTTGATGTAACGATCATAATCTATACTTAATCTGGGCATCCCATTGTAATTTAAATAAATCTACTCAAAAATTACCTTAAAGTGTATGTCTGCGTGCTTGTTTAACTACTAGGCCATATAAGTACTAGGCTGATGTTAAAGATCAATAGCTTGTTCAGTCCAGAGTTATTATTAGGATGTAGGCGAAAAAGCGACCCATGACCTTGGGAAAGGTCCTTTAGTGGAACATTAAAGGGCGTACAGACGTCTAGTACACAAATTAATCACATGAATTACATGGGGAAGATGGAAATATCCTATTTTTGATATATTAAAAAAGTTCCCCCGAATATTTTTACCCAGTATTTATAAAAACTGGATTTAACTTTCATAGTAATTATTTCTGTCTTGAGTTTTTTGTGCCCGTCTTTCTTATTCCCAATAAAACGGATTGTACGAGACGTTAAGTTCCATTATTAGTCCAACGCATCTTATAACTCAAGTACTGGGTTCAGAGAAGCGACTCTCAAGGACGAATTTCTATTTCAACCATCTAAACTCTTACAAATACATCCTTACCAGTTACCAGTACCACCCTGTGAACTTTCACCCTTTTCCTTATTATATTTTGAGATAAATATTCGAGCTACTTCTTTCAGAAGCGGTTGCAAGGCTTAAGAGTAACTAGCCGTGGTAGGAGTCGTTTGGGGTATACACACCCATTAATTTTATTTTAATGTAGTACTCATATGCGTAGTTTAGCTCCAAATCTTAGAAGCCCAAACATGAAAGGCATTAATAATTTCCTCCCTCGATTATTAATTCCAAAAAGGCACAACATGAATCATTAAAACGAAAGAAAGCCTTGTTTGAAAATACAGCTCATTTCCTCAAGCCTTGATAATTCGGTTCGGAGTGAGAAATCGGTGGTATGCTATATGGCGGATTTCCTCTCTGCCAATTTCCTCTCCCTGATGGCTGCCAGTATTTTATGAGCGATGAGGGAGCTTGTGTGAATAAGCGGAGGGACTCTATAGTACATCTCTCGACTTATAAAATTAGAGAAAATCTTCAAGATTGTTGGCAAGAGCAATTTAGTTAATTACACTAGGGAATCCTGCATCTACATAATCAGCTCTCTCCGCACTTCATTACAAAGCTGTATGTAAGGGGGAGATCTATCCTAATTAAGTTTCGGTTCTTATGCGGACATTTTAATGGATCCCGGCTTAAGACTTCTTTCTCTCTCTTCGGATCCGTAAATCTTTTATGGACATACGTCTCTAAACGACTTATTTACGACGGCCTACCTCTCTCTCCATCTTCCAAGTTCATAATTCTTAAGCACCTGATTGCATAAAGGAGCCCTTTATCGGATCAAGAGAAATTTAACGACTCCTCTGAATCCACCAGATAGATACTCGTACTAAGGAATTGTTCATCTGGCTTGAGCATTACTCTAACCTATTTTACCATTGAGAGGTATTACTGTATTCATACTGTGCATCGGACTATGTAAGATCCAGGATAATGGATTTGTAGGTAATGGCTTCGGTTAGTATCAGTTTAATTTAAGCTTTAATGACACCCATATCCTTTAAGATGGGGACAGTAAAGCTTTGCTTGGATTCTATTATTTTGTTTAGAAACTCCCTATGAATTGAGTCTTCTTTCAACTTAGCCCTGCCTTAGTGTCTTCAATTTTTAATTAGCTTTCACCCCAGACACACCATTATGGACGATTCAATGGGCTGTCTTTCACTTTGACTTTCTCCATGCCGCACTAAATTCCAATACTCCGTTCTGAATTAATAGATAACTGAACATCAAAGAGTCCCAGGTTCTTATCCTGGTCCAACTTTTTCCCAGAATCCCCCTTATATCATCTGAAGATTTATAAGTTATGCCGTCGCGTATTTGAAATATTTGAATCCAGGTGGAACCAAGCAGTAGTAGTGTCAGGACGATCCGTTACAATAGTAGACTCCACCCTGCGAGCCAAAATAAGGTACGAGTTCTGGTGTCAGGAGTTAAATAAGTGGTAAGTAGCACGTCGCAAAAAGCTGTCATTAAAATTGTAAGTAATGTCCCCAGTTTCTGAGGACAGTGATTCGACCTCAAGCTTAAGACATCTAATCTCGTAAGAGCAACAGGCTACATACTTAGGCCGTGCTTGGCCCCCGACGAAATCCGCAAGTGCTGGAATGAGTATTTTTGAGAAGTTTGTAGCGTTATTAGAGTTGGTAGTACTCCATAGGGAGTGATGGTGTGGAAGGTGATGTCATGTGAATAAATTGAGGTAATCGGATTAGTCTTTGTCCTCCTCAGCAGTTCACATGCATCAAAGTCTCTCCTTAATGATTAACAATGTCATGTTGTACTATGAGAAAGGAGAATTGCCTCCTCTGTAAGGTGGACGTGCCCTACGACAAGAGACACGTAGACGTATGATCCTGTCACACGTGACAGGATCATATCAGGCATAATCAGCCTTTAAAGCAACCCTTTATGATCTCTCCAGACAGAACGCTTTAAAGGCCGATTGCTGGAAATCCCACCGAGCCGGGAGAATGGCTCCAGAAAATAATTGGGAATTGACGTACCCCTTAGGGTAATCTATCATATTGAAAGGGAGAAAGCAATTCCCAGCATACTTCCAGCTTGGAATATTCGAATGTCTGTGTAAAGAGAGGGTTTCATGAATTCATGCACAACTTGAGCACCTTTGGCTGTGGCAAGTCCGTCTTTGAAAGTTAGTATAAAGCTGGCAACTTTATACTTTCCCCGATTTCCAGAATTACTTCGAATGAGGACAGTGGGAGATATTTGTACTTTGGGGCTGTCCATGGTATTTGAATCTTGGTGGTAGCTCGTGGGGGTCCTTGGAGCCGTATGGCACCTAAACTTTGTGTTAAGATCCTATATGGAGCCCTGGGAGTTATCAACTACTCTGGGTTTTTTTCTTCTACATTATCGAAAATACTCGTATGTTTGAAAAGCAAAATATTCTAGAGTTAATGTCAATATGTGCTATAGGATTTTGAGTGGTAATATTTGATACTATGTCCCCCCTCCCCCCAAAGGTATTACTATTGGATGACGGCTCCTGTTTCTCCCTGAGCCCTTGTGTGACGAAGCTATACATCGTGTCAATAGAAAGGGGATGAATTATGAATGAGCCTGTGAAGAATGGCCTTGGAGGAACGTGAGGAAAGGAGATCTCAAACTTTTATTCCCATCCGCAGGGAAGGGAATCCAGATTTTTTTTAATGACAACTTTTATTAAGACATGAAAATCCATTTTCCCTCCAGCAATTTCCACCCGTCAAAAATCTCATCCTCTTCCATTTTCAGTCTCTATCTGTTCCAATGTTCCAAGTCTATGAAAACTTTTTGAGAGGAGAGATGCATATGACTGGTGGAAGTTAAATGCGGAGATATTTAATTCAAGTAGGATGGTCAATTGAATTGGTAGTGGTAGACAGGAGGGATATGTGCTTGGAAAGTTCTTGTAGCTTGTGTGCTGCTAGACTTGTTCATTTGTTTCCAAAAATCTCATTTGAATATTTGGGATGGGAATGAGTGGGAATAGGATTAGCATATTTTGGACTCCCGGGAATTATATTTATACAGAAAGGAGCTCATAGTTCGTCATTGTGATTGGAGCTGTTAAGCTTCTGTTTCTCTATAATAATGGCAAGGAATAATTGCAATGTTGGTGGTGGGTGAAAGCGGGTTAGGAGGAGAGATTGATGATCAGCAGTGGAGAGGCAGATGTGATTGAGATATGTGGAAATCGCTCGTTGATTCTCCAGACCTGATCGTAGATCCAGATTCTGTAATTAGACCACCAAAAGCAAATCCATGGGGTGTATGGGCAAACATGACAGAGGCTAATGAGAGACTTGCAAATCAGCTACAAGGGAACTTTTTCAGATGAGCCCAACAAAGTCCCCATGATTTTTTTTTAACTTTCTAAAGCAGATATGCTCGTTTATCCCGAGTCATTTTAAACGACTCTGGAGTCTGAAATTATCGAGTCCATTACTTTCTATTGAAAAACAGCGACGGATATTTCCTGCCCTATGCCCTGCTTGAGTCTAGCTGCAGGGCATGTAGCAGAGTTCGGGTCCCATCATAAGTTTGCGGTTGAAAAAGCCTTTTCGCTTAAAACTCAGTGTAATCGATGCCAAAAATTACAATTCGGTGAATTAGATTTATCACAAATTCAATTTAAGCTAACCACCCACGGATTAGCCTTCGATAATCTAGCCTGCAATCAAAAAAAAAAAAAAAAAAACGAACGGTTACAACGGAAGACTTCCACTTGTCAGTGGTCATTACGTCTCCGAGGGGTCTCTTGTAAGGAGGACCAGGGAAGGAAGGTATGATTCTAATTAGGAATCAATGTTATCAGCTGCCTCATGTGAGCTGAATGTATGAGGACCAGGGCCACTGAATGGGCTCACCCGCTACACTCACCATTCAGGGCAAGAGGAAAACAATCTGACTATCGGATTGTAGACCGATACCCAAATTTCAAAAACTCCATACCACATACCGTATTATCTTACAGTCAGTGTATTTGCCATACACTTTTTGCTGAATAATTCGAACCCAGAAGGGATTCAAACCAGTGGAAAAGTATGGGAGACTCAACCACTCGACTAGCTTGACTGACTTAAACTAGAACGACTCAACGAATCAACTAGAAGCACTCTTTTCCACTTAGAGATCAATCGGTTTTGATTACATCCACTTGAATGAAAATAGATTATTCCAACAATAAACTAATGAGTACTGAGTAAATGTGCCCAAACCCAGGCGTTTCCACTCTCAAAGTTAAATTTTCAAAACCAAGTCAAGGGGGCAAGGTAATGAAGCCCCAAATAGCCCGACAAACAATATCACCGTTGAAACTCGTACCATTAATCCCAGGCTCGCGGATCGTTTTGATTGCCAAACACCTTCAATGAATTTCAATCACTCCATTCCACAAAGCGTTTTGTGCAATTATGCACCTTTCATCATTCATTCAGTATGGCCAGAAACTCGAAGAGTCCATATACGTATAAGCTAATATGGACTATAAACGCAGGTTTGAAACTCTTTGATTCAATTCCTCAATCCTCAGTACCCTCATTGCCACCATCAGGTACGCTTTCCACGCTGGGAATTGGAATGGAATTTATTATGACAGGTTTATGTGTACTAAATCTTTAAAAATAACTTTCCCACACACTCGGAAAACTTTCCTTGCCCTTGTAATTGAAGTAGCGGTAGACCAACGGCGGTGATAATATATTGAGAAATCAGAGCTACCCTCTGACCTCCGCTCTTGTCCTTATATAGAATAACACGATTGTTTACACATACGTACGTATTCACAGAACGTTGGAGTGTAACTCTAGCTTCTGGAGACAGAAGGAGACAAGAGAGGCCCGGAGGCATGGAGGCTCCATTGTTAGCCGGAAAATAAAGGACAAACCCATTCCTGGAATGATTACAGGCTTAATTAATTCTACCACGTACTAAATTATTTCACACGTCAGCCCCCCTCCCTCCCTCCATTCTCTATTTAATACCACCACCACAACTAACTCAAGTGTAAACACTTATCGCTGTAAATTGTGGAGGGAGTTGAGCATGTACTTTTGGCTGTATGATAAGTTGGAGGGGAACGAGGAAGGTAGATTTACTGACTGCTTAGCTGAGGCGAGTCAGTAGTGGTCGGAGCCCACTTGTAATTTTAATACAAGGATCGAATGCGCATGCAAAGGTTCTTTAATTCGATCAAGTCTTATGCAAATTAAAGAAGCCCAGGCCTCTGGTTTTCTTTCCAACGGAAGCCAAAGGTAGAGAGTCAAGTTACCCAGTTTTCGTGGTCCTCGTTGATTAAGAGTAATGGTAAACTGGAGGTAAGGGCCTGACTATAAATCACCTCTAGGCTTGTGTTCTATTTGACACTGAAGCCATGAAGCCTACTTGTGACGGAGAATCACTTGCTTCTGACATACGCCCACAACAACCTCCTCGTTAAAAACTGAGAGGTTTGAACTCCCGAGTGCATTGGGGCCGAACCACATGAAGAGGTCACGTATATGGAATACCTAGAGTAATTTTATCTCCAGGCACAGGCTCGACTTGAGCCTTCGACATTTTAGACAATTACTTTGCTGTTTTTTTAAGTTTTGAAGGACAGCTTTGAAGGGAACGTTTCGAGGGGTTGACAAAGCTCCAATGTATTTAAGTTTAATGCGTGAGGTATTTTGGAGTCCTTAGCACTTGTGCTTTGGTGTACATCGGTGCTTGAATATTCAGATTGTGGAAAGTAACACAATGGTCTGAAACCTAAAATATTTCTAACGGAAAAAGTGAAAGTTTTGTGTTGAATTAAACTGATGAACTGATATTTGCAATCTTGTTAAGGGAAATATCAAAATAGTATCTATTGCTTACTATTCTTTAAGAAAAATAATCCCAAGAATCCTTGGAACTTCAAAGGGTAATTGTACTTGGAATTAATTAGTTCAGAATTTTCGCCTATGCTTTCATATAATTAAGTACCATGATAAAAACCAGGTGCCAACTTTGGGTAACTCTGGGCAATGATTTTGCACCTTACATAATTGCAAAATTTAATCAAAAATTATATACCATCTCCAACTTTCCAGCTCTATCTTATAAGTAAGATGTTCAGGAAACTTTTTTCAAAGAAAGAAAGGCACGTTAAATTATGAAAATCAAAAATTGAAGTGACAGAACAGTTGGGGAGGTTTTACAATTTTACTACCTATCAATTGTAGAATTATACTATTACGTTTCACCATCCACCAATCCATTTAATAATGTAGCAAAGGGCTTCAACGAATTTGAATTCTTAAACCATTTACAAAAATTTATACTGTAAAAAAATCCTCGGCATTTGCTAGCATTAAAGAGGAGCCATTGTACCTTCCAGTCATGCACGGTTGAAATGAATTTTTCTTGTCGAATTATATTGAAATCGATGTATACATAAGCCGTTTAACAATCTCGCAGTCTAGTACTGAGCATCAGAAATGATAGTTGGATAAAATCTCCTAACAATACAAAATCACTTTTATTGCCGAATCCCTATGATTCCAAAAGGTCCTGAACGTTCACTTTATATTCCCTTATTTATTTTTTATTTCTCCATTTCCCCATTATGTCTCTTCTACGACTTCCGTGCATACATAGCCGATTTCAAGCTGGTGGTGGTGGTGACATTTCTGCTCCTAGACCTTTTGGCAACTCAACCCTTTTCTCAAATCCGTCTGCTGCTTCGTAAGACTGGCAAGAAACGCCTTCCCCCCGCTCCTTTCTTCAGTTTGAAGAGGTTCGGATGCAGAACTGAGGACAATAAGGAGGAAAGAAATATCGTAGGAGGATACAATAGTCGATGGTGAATATTTAGAATCAAAGTTCCGGAGGCACGGAGGTCGGGTCGGAGTCAAAGTCCTTTGGGACTCTCCAGATCCTCAACTCTGCTTCTGGAGAGGAGGAAAAAGTTGGAGAGAGTGGTAAGGTTAACCACACCGGCTTTTGGGATGCTGGCAGGATACTTGAGGGATTAACGTATTGCGAAACAAACGTGGAGTTATAGTCAAATCTCGATAACCTCAAATATAACAACTTTGAATGCACAAGCCCACTATCCAATTAGTGTGTCACGTATAAAAAGACTGCACTGTACCTCTTTAGCCCTGTCTTGTGAAAAAAATAAGGCAAAGTTCCAAACAGTCTGTTTTATGATTTGAATATAAAATGTCTCGAAGGGACAATACCTTTCGTGGCTCCCTAGCACTTCCTGCAACCCGGGGTAGGTACGAACAATGCCATATTCCATTATATAGGATTCAGAGCACAATAACTCTCCGGAATCCGAAAAAATCAAATCCAGAAAGACAGGGGAAGACAAGGGGGTTGACTCGATGGGGACATTGAATGGCATTCAATATTTCAACATTACACTGGAAAATAGATTCCGTAGAGGCTTTTTATGAGAAATAAATGAAAAGTTTCTCAGCCTCGTCCCCCTTGTATTTAGTATCCTTCATTGACCACAATAAATCACCCTGGCAAATACCTGAACTTCAATACCTCGACAATTCCCAGCGTTTCCTCAACCAGAGGAAAATAACTATACATTAAATGTCAACATGTCAAATTAGCAATAACGAGTGTCAGTGGTTAGTGGTGATGATAGACGAAATCATTGAACTTCACAAACAGCTAGGTAGAGATTTTCAGGCGGGGGGGCTCTTTCTTTCTTCTCTAACAAACTTATCAATAGCTTAGCCATGCATGTCATTTCAATAAACTATATCATGTGGATTAAAATTATAGTATACTAAAAGCATTGAGATGAAGATATTTATAGCGTTTAAAATTAACTACTTAACAAAGGCTCATTCAACCAGTTCCAACAACTCTTCCTAATCCCTAAGCATCTTGACTAGGATTTACTACATCTTACAATTAGATTGATTTAAGTCCTAGTAGAGTCGTCAATTTATTTTCCCTACACAGTTCCATCAGCAGTCATTGTGGCCCTGTTCTCCAGCCTCGGGTATTCCTGTCTCTTCAGAGCTTATCGGAACTCATGGCTGTCTATAGTTCTGTAACTCAGCCCGGATTCGGTTCATTGTTCCTTTCAGTGTTGAGTTTCTCTCGGGGATTTGTTCCCTTGGTGGTAAAAACATAGTCCACAGTCAGCACGATCTAATTACATGGTCAGGACCCAGGAGCGTATGAAGCACAGCACCGTAACTGGTTGGATACTATCCTTAAATCATATGAGGTGGCTGTTTGCTTGAATTTGATACCAAGAATCAAGACATGTCTTAGATGGATGGATGGATGGATGGACTGGGTAAGATTTTGAAAAGGATAGGAATGAAGTCTGGGAAGGATGTTGGAATGAGCTTCTATAGAATCAAGTGACGAAATCCTCTCGGTGTACGGATATTCCCTTTGGGATTAAGTTCAGAAAGCAATTCCACGTCTCCTCATATTTCTCCACGAGGGGATTAAGAACGTATTCCAGGAAATTAATGGACACCTCTCTTCCCTTCCTTCTCTAATTAACGTCTTAGAAAATACTAAACCTTAAATCCAGACACTTTCAGCTCCATTTGCAAATCATGAGCCCGAGAGATCTCCTCTCCCTCAACCCCTTCTCTCTCTCGATCTTGGGAATGCAGAAACTTTGAAAGTATGACAGAATCCTTTTTATTCATTGGATTAGCATATATTCAAGGGCCGTACCCGGAGGGCCCGTTTGAGGGGGCTTCAAATCCAACTGCTGGGATAGGGAACGAAATTTTTCCCCAATTAATAAAAATGTCCTCGCTGTTTCTTGTACTTGCTTCCATTGAGCTTGTTTGGAGGATTGTGGTGGCAGTCGTGAGAAGTATTTGAGACTGACTGACTGCATATGGAAGAAAGGGAGGAACTTATAATTTATATTGTAACAGACTAGAAAGGATTTACGAGCTCGAGTGTTGAGTTTTCGTTGGAGATGATATTCTTTTGGGAGAATAACACAATTAATTTGGGATTATATGGACACAAGAGACTTTTATCTCTGAAACGCTTCTTTTTTCTCCTTAGGATCATAGTTTCATTTATTTTATAAATTGGATTAGTAAAGGGTGGATTACAAGGGGAGCTGAGTGTCCTCATTTATCTTGGTACGGCAATCCCCTCAGAAAAATGTTCGTGACGGCCACAAGGGTGGGCAGCTCATTTTACAATATGAATTGTGATAAATGTACCCTTTTCCATATATCTAGCTTAAGCCCAACAAGGTGATGTCCTATAAAAATTCTAGCTCTTGTAAGTATTTGGTTTTCTGACCATACGTACTTGGGGAAAGAATTTTCGACAGCTTACGCCCCTCTTTTCTATGCAGTGATTAGAGACAAAGAAAATGCATTCACTTTGTGTTGTCCTGCGGTACGTTGAGCATGTCCGTATGAAAGCCTTTCTTTAGTGCTTCCTAAGATTTTGGGACCCAGTCGGGGGTTTATTTTTTTTAACTAAATAGAACTCAAATTATATTTTCATCAGGGACAGAGGAGAGTTGAGGATTTAATGCAGAATATCCTCACCGTTCCCACTCCCAACTCGTAAGTCTTATATTCCTATCTTAATAAACCGTCCAAAAAATTAAGGCTCAACTAAGATTTTTCCTGTCCTTCAGTTTAATTTTTAAGAGAGGAGAGGATTACGAGGAGGATTATTTCCTCTGTCTCAAATGTTTGGGACGGGTGCCACGGGTTCTCAAGTATTAGGACATTTTCATATCAGTCGCTTCGTTTTAATTATAAGATTTCAAGCATAATGTTAATACAATCATTTCTAAGCGTTTTATGTTGACTAAAGGGAGCACCAAAGTTAGTTTACTGTTCTCGCTTTGTGTTGGAAGGAAAGTTTTTCAAAGACGTTCGTGACGAAATGTCTAAAGATTCAAAATGTAAAGGACGGGGACTTTAAAAAGTTATTTCCATGCTTAACAGGCTTCTTAATTTCATACCGATGAGGAATACAAGTAACAGTCTTGTCTTTGGAATTCGTGATTCAGTCGTGTTGAAAGTGTAACATGTTGTTTAATTCTAAGTTTATTTAGTCAATTATTTTGAACCTTAAACTCATCTTCCTATTTAAAAACTACTACGTGTACTAATTGAATTTCCCAAATTGAAATGTCCAAAGAAACGAAGTAGAATTTTATTTAAACAGGATTTTAAACGAGAATTCGCTCATGATTTATCAAACAAAATCCCCATTTAGCTTGTAGCATGCATATTTTAGTTTGGAGGTCAGTGTCAAATGCTTTAATCTACAAAAAACCGACATTTAGAAATATCGGGTTGTATAGATGAATTTTAATCTTTTGAAACGAAAATGTAGACCGATGATATAAACAGCCTTGTAATTTTAATAATTACTCTACAACCCAGTTGATAAAATCATAATTTCAACCAATCTTTTAAAACGGTGCACTAACTTGGTGACCCTCTCTCTGTGCTCCACTTTGAAACGGCATATTTGTGACTCCAATTAAATTAAATATTCAAATGTCAAGTACAGTGCATAATTTTTTTAAACTAACAAAGACTGTATAAGGCCAAAACATGACCAAAATGACGTGGTCATAAAACATTCGAAACCACCCAAAAAAACACATGCATAATAATTTATGAAGTAAAATCTCCCCTCTTAATATCAAGCCTACTTTACAGCCCAAACACGTCTACACCCTATAAAACAAAATGAGAAGCCGTTGTCAAAAAGTTTGTAACAATGCTCCTCTCTCCATTTCAATTTGAGGATATTCCCAAACTCCGACAAGGATGAAAAGACTCAAGAGCTTGTCTTTCCCAACTCCCTTTGTTACTGCAAACATAAAATGACAAAGTCAGCTCAAAGATGCCAACTCCATGTCCAGCATCTTTACTCCGCTTTCCCTCTCCACATCTCCAATCTCGTCTATTATAAGTCTTTCATCATCAGATTCTGCGGTTCATTAGCGGAGTACAAAGGCAGGGGGGGGGACCTCAAGGTCTTAATCTTAACTGTCTCTGGAAAACAATGCCTGCCCGTTGCTTCCGTACTAACAACGTCTGGCTGGTATAAATCAATCAACAGAAATATCTTAAAGCTAATGATGCCAATGAGTCGTTGAGTCTGACTGGAGTTGAGTCGAGTTGAGTCGGCTTCAAATTCACTCACATTACTAAAATACATTATTGCACATCGGGATGATATTGAGTCGGATTGAGTGATCTTGAAACCGACTCAACTCAACTGAGTTGAATTATGAGTCGCGTTGACTTTAATAACACACTCAGTCTCACTGGTATCTCTAGTAAAAGCCTTATCCAAGATTATAGATACATTTCGTACCAGGCAGGGGCTTCCTTATAAAAGAAGCAACATCTCAGCTTCCGTGAAGGCCCATCTGTGCTCAGAGTTTTATGATCTATTAAATTTATAACAACTCATTCAGAATTCTGGAGCCGTATGGGTACATTTTATCAACTTGGTGACACAAGGTCTGATGTAGTAAATTTTAATTAACTTATGTACAGGAACGTTCATAAACTCTGGAGACAAACTCTAATTCCCCTTGTAGAGAGATACATGCATGATGAACTCATAGGTTCAAAATCCTCATGAGACCCGAATATTACACAAAGAGATTTTGCAAATAAATGACCCATGGTTTATAAACCCCATCGTGTTGAAATTAATAATTTACATAGTTCTTCAAAAACTTTTGACCATAATTTCCGTTTCCTGCACCCAATCCACTTTATTTGAATGTGTACCTTTCAAATCTAGTCTATGGGTGGCCACACGGCACACTAAGAGTTAAGGCTCCGGAAAAATTAGCCCACCGAAAGATTTTCATGGACTGTAGGTTTTACTAGTTATATAATTTGATTGCATAAATCTCCAAAGTTGTGTCTGCTTAGTGCTTGCATATTTGATACTTTTCTTAACGAGATGATTTCTTGTGAATTCTTTGCAGGAAGTAACGACTTGCATTGACCTTTGGATAGCAAAGGAAGCCTAAGACGTTGGTCCTTCAACCACCCAACATCTGACAATTTTAAACTCCAGTTGGTAAGTACACTTGATTATAATGCTTGACTTGATTCACAAGAGGAGTTAATTTCAAAACTTTTCCCCAGCTATGACAGTTATTCCAACTTTACTGAATTTAATTCCCCTCGAGGTGTAGGAATTAGCATGCCTGTAATCCAAATTTATTTTTCAACCCTTCTCTAAAATCCCAATAGCCCAAACTTAATTACATTAGTGGTTTTGGAAATTATTCTCTGGATTATTTTTCTACACTCGGAGCCTAATGATATAGCAATCAAAATGTAGCCAGTCCGTGTTTCCGCGGTGGAACTCCTCGGAGACACCCGGGTTTGATTTGATACTTTCATTCATTTTCAAAGAAAGAAGGTATCTGCTCCCACAAGGGCTTGCGGACTTTGTGACCGACTGGGACTTAATTCCCACATCTAATGATCTATTTATATGAATATACTGAGAAGTTATCCGTAATATTTTATGCTCTTAAATCCCAAGCCTCAAATAGGACGATAAATCAAAGCCGTTAGATTCAAACTCACCATGCCCCCCCCCCTCCATTCGTGCGACATGGGAGAAGAAAGTAATAAATCCTATGAAACGAATTACATATATAAAATCCCATAAACCGCTCTTCATATCTCTCTCTAGCTATACATAATCGTAATGTGATTATCGCCTCATAAAAAAAGTTTAAATCTCTTATCTGAATATTTCTAGGGCTTTCCAGACAACTGTGACAACCTGGGATATATATCACCAGGACAGAGTGTGAAATTTTATGAAAATTTTATTCAAAGGATAATAACGACAATTCTTCAAACACTACATAAACTTACGGATCTAATAAAAAACACACCCTCCCTTGAACAATTACGGTAACCCTTACAAGTTACAACCCTCCGAGTCTCTAAAGCGACAAAGAACAACTGGAGAAGTTCCCTTATCTCCCGAGTGAAATAAAAAAATCCCTCCGTCAAGAAACGGAACTTTCTTATCAAAAGTGAGAGTGCAGAAACAGAAACTATTTGCATTGACACCTCATACATCTTCCTGTCCTTGTACATAAATCTCATCAAAACTTATCTATTTACCAAGATAAGCCCAAAAAGCAAAGGAAATAATTCAAACCCACATCACACTCACCAAAGGCTCTTGCACACCAATTCAACCGCAAAAAAGAGGATAAAAGACTATTCAATCTAGTGGGTATATGGAACTAGTGGTCTATAATTCAGTATGGAATCGATCTCGTCATACAAAAACGTGTTTACCTTCTCTCTAAGAATCGCAAAGGAACTAGATAGCCTCCCTGATCTGCGAACATGAGATTGGAAATTGTAAAATCCATTTGAAAAGCCAACTTGTGCAGCTCAATTGTGTTATTTGTACAAGTCGTGAGTGGCTCTGAGAGTATTGGCTTATCCCAGTGCATCATCACATCCCATATCACCCACAATCCACAAGCAACAGAATATCAATCAAGTGGACAAAAAGCTTCGTCCCTGCTTTCGATTTGCACTATAAAACTATTGAAAGTGTGGACCCCCTCCCCCCTCTCCAACACACAATTCAACAGGAATAAGAAATTGGATTTCCTCCGAAAAACTTACAAATTGAGATTACAAAATATACATAGATATCTCTGCCTACGACTTCTTTACTGATTGTTATTACTCAGTACTTGCGAAAAGGTCATCACTCTTTAATTCCCACGATATGAACTTGGGGATACGGACGGTGCTTTTAATTTTCTATGGAGTTTTTGCCACCTACGCGATCGTTAAGCTGAGCGAGAGCGTCTACTCGATTTACAAGGAGATTTCTTCCCAAGCCGTTGTTAACGAGTGAATAAGTTTAGTTGGCTTTGGCCTGTCTGGCTTTTTAATTGACGTTGAGCAAGTAGCTGGCAGACTTTCCAACTTGATGGATGGCACAAGTTTGATCACTTTTAGGGAACAGGTAGAGGAAAGTTTCTTCCAGACTCTCACGTCTTGCTTTTTGCAGAGCAAGTGATTTGAGTCCTCAATTTTAAACCCAATCCACAGCAACTTGTCCGTTGTTGAAAAGCAAGTTGGACTCTTTTAATAATTTGGAGAGGGAGTCGATAATCGAGATGGAGATGGAGAGTGATGAGTTTCTTGAGTACGATGGCTCCGTCCTGGGCAACATGACGCCGGGCCAAGGTTTCGAATTGGAGTCGGATGAAGGCTACAGTTTGTGCTCGAATGAGTCCATGATCAACCTCACCTTGTCATCCATCTTCTGCAATAAGTCATATGGATATCCAAAGTATATTATCAATGTGAGTCAATTTTATAAACTTTTTATACCAACATCGGGTTCAAATTTTGGGTTATAAGTTAAACTTCCCAAATACCTGCTAAAAACCATCCAGATGCAATACCCAGTCTAGAATTCCATGTCCAGGGGCAATGCAGTAATTCTCCATATATTATAACAAACACATGCATAGAATGATCGAACGTATATCCCTTGGCCCGTCCCTGGGGTACAGGGCAACCCTGTAAAGAAGGTGGAGTTACCCGTTAAACATGAACATTATTATTTTTGCATTATGAAAGCGAGAATTAGTAACGGTCTACCGGGTATGAAATCAGCAGAGTTCATTCATCCATGAATACTGAAACTACACACAGCTACAAGTCCCTTTGACAGAGAAAGACAGAGAAGCTTCTCCCTCTTCTTCAAGCCTCAAGAAGATTTGACATGGAAATAACACAAGGGGGAAAGACGTCTTTCTTTGAAAATCGAGGTCACCACTATCCTTACAATGTAAATAAACATAAGAAGATGCCGATAAACAAATCTCAATTCAAAGCCAACCCGGCCCGAATTCCATCTCAGAGACAGTTTCAATAAAGTTGAGATAAACTTTGGAGAAATTAAACGATAAATAGTTACACAGAGAGAGAGAGAGAGAAGTAGTTTGAGTATTCAGAGGCAGAGGCGTATCTCTTAATATAAGTTGTAGCCCCTCTCTCTCTCTCTCTCTCTTAAACAATAATGGCATTAGATTTCTATTTATTAAGTATCGACAGATACTTTATGCGAATGCTCTTGTGTCCGTCTGTCTGTCTGTCTGTCTGTCTGTCCGTCCGCACGATTACGCTCGAACGGGTCAACCAATCTTAATGAAACTTGG
>JAQFYM010002027.1:0-26627 GCA_034694785.1 Agrenia bidenticulata | reverse complement strand
AAATTTTTTTCTATGCAAATCTTGAAATTCCAATATGCTTATAAGCAATGTTTTTACAATATTGACTGTTATTCCCATATGCATTTATTCCCTTAAGATTATTTTTACATTTAGTTTTTATTTTTTTTTACCTGGATAATATCCACCATAAATAGAATGACATATTTTACATATTTTTTGGTTTTTATTATGTGTATATTTTCTTTTTTATAAATTTTTATTCTTTTCTATTGTCTTCTAGGTTTTTTCAAGCCATAGCTTAAAAATCACCATAGGTTCTAAAAAGGTGACAAATCCCCATGGCGCAAGTCACCAAAGGTATAAGGTTGCTAATACAAACTTTTTATTACTAATACGTAAATGCACTTATAAAGAGAGTTTAAACCCTTTTTTAGGGCAAAAAATCCCATCTTTAAAAAAAATGGAACATGCCAGTGAATACAAGTACACATGTTAGACAACAAAGAAAACAAATTAACGATATGATAATAATATAATACTATATACTCCGTACAAAAACTTTTTTATGCCCAAATTTGTACTTATCAAGAACTAGAAGCGTGAGTAAATTTTATGATTTGGCCAAATAAACGTGTGTTGGTCATAAAAAAACAACAGTTTGTATACTTTAATAAAAAAAATTTAATACAAACAAGTGTGCCATTTATTCTCTATATTTCAATAAGTTGTCGCAAGAGAAAGGTCTATAAGTGTATGTATTTAATTAAAAAAAAACAAAAATTTATACTGACCTATATTAAAAAGCTGTAATTCTTAACTAATTTGTAAGATTTAATCGACGCCAAAACTTACAATTTTATTTTAAGGCCGATTTTTACACGACATTTATGTTGTAAAATTACGATATAATATACAACCACATATCCTTTAAACACCAAGACAATTCTAAAAAAAAATATAAAAGTAAAACAGCTTTGCAAATAAGCCTGAATATCATTTTCGTCGATTTTTGCTAAAAACATAAAAATCATTAGCTACGTACTTATTTAAAAACAGCTTGTATTCGATCTTTGAGTTACAGATCGTAATATTTTAATATTTCACTGAGATCAAAATTTGGACTGGTTTACATCATGCATATGAAACGGGTCTGATGTCAAAATGGATATCTTCGAGATACACATGAAAACTATCTGCGTTTTGCAATTGGTTTTTAGATAAGAGGATTTAATCAATTCGAACACCGAGCATTTTTTTTTAAAGTATAAATTTTGCTTGCTTTTTTATTCGGTTTTTTAATCTTTACATGTATGTATTTTTTAATTTTTGTGATGTTGAAAACATGGTTTTACCACTGTGTCTTATCTTTGTTTTTATATTTTTTTCTTTTTCTTTTTCTTTTTTCTTTTTCTTTTTTAACTTTTTCCTCTTCTCTTTTTCCTTTTTTCTTTTCCCTTTTCCCTTTTCCCTTGTTTCGTTATCTTTTTTCGCGTTAAAATTCTATAGGGTTCAAGTTGATATTTTTATTTTTATATAGAAAATTTCTTAAGCGCAGTGTAATTGCACTTTACAGAAACAAATACAGCGCTTTGCTTATGATGAGCACATGTGTTAGGCAAAATAGTTTTGTATGTTTTCAAGCACATCTGGTCAATAAAATAATAAGCATAGCTGCATAATATCAATGTTATGCAGTGTTAAAAACAACATCTGCTTGCAAGTTTGCGCATTTTTAAGTAAGCATGTTTTTTGAGCTAAGAAAAACAGTGTTTCTGTTTGCCGTTTTTGGGTTTGTAAATATCAATACATTTATCTAGCATTTATTCAAACTTTCTTTACAGCCAATGTATAAATTTCTCTGGTTTGAAAAAACTGTAATAAAATTGCAACAGCGAATGAGCTAGATAAGCTTTCTAACATATACTATGTAAGAAAAATGTGGCGGTAACTTTAAGGTTTGATCAAAAAGCAAAAAAAAACTTGAATATCTATAATTTGTTTTACCTATGCATTATATTGACAAAAAACTAATAATGATGCTATGCAGCGCGTTTGCGATGCAAGGATGAGCGACATTTTTTATATTCGTAATAAAACAAAAAAAAGTTATTAACGGTTATTTTATTTGTGGCATTAACATTTTACCTGTGAATGTTCTTGTTTGTTTTTATAAAGGGTTCGTTGCTCTTTTGCTAAGTTTTAACCATGCAGTCTAGTGATCAATGCAAAACTTATATTAACTTGTATTAGACAAAAAAGATCCAGAAAATTGGAAACGGTAATTAAAAGTCATATTGTTTCTACGAAACACAACTAGTCAATGACATAATCGATGCATTATAAAGAAACATACTGATCTTATAGTTTAAATACTAGAAGTTTCTTTGTATTTACTAAAACTGCAAAATAAAAGCGAAAAAATATAATGCTTTATGTCTAGGCTTTAGATTAAAAGTTACAAAAACAAATTGTACAAAAATACTTTAAGCATGTACCTAGCAATTGATAAACGCACTATTGTAAACCGAACACTTTAAAATACCAAAAAAGGCTTTTTCACAATCACGAACTGTCGTGTTAAACATGCGCAAGTATTTTAAAAAGAATTTTTAAAATTTTAGATTATCAAAACTTGATGTTGTGTTTTCGTTGTAAACTTCAAAAGATAAAAAACAATAAATTAGATATAGACATGAAAGAAAGATACCATACAAACGGCTGTAAAACGAAATCATTGTCTTAAAAAGCAGTTTATAAACATAATACGAATTTGCTGGTACGAATACAATGTTTTTAGTAATAAATATGCAATTTTACTGCTTTTTATTTTACAATTTATTAAAATCTCATGGTGCAGGCGTGAAAAAATGTAAGTCACGATGAGGTATTATGTTTTGTTGCATAAAAAACTATTATATCTATAGAGTTATGAAAAAATTCTTTTTAATGTAGTTCATGTATCATATTTGCTTTTAAAAATATTGTAATGTATTTTTTGCTTATAATGAAACATTTTTTATATCTGCAAAATCAATTTTCTGATATTTAAAATTGTTTAAGCAGTATAAGGTGACTAAAGGTATGCTTACTGCAGACAAACATTGTAATGTACAAATTGAAATTTACGGCAAAAGAGATCTTTTTGCTAGCCCAACCATAATTAAAATATATCAATAAAACCTTATAAAATGTTTATCATGGCAAAAATAAGCACCATTTGTGTTTTTTTTTGTTATGGTCTAATTTTTACAAGGCCTGATTTTAAGGATGCTGGAAAAATGCAGTACCAAAAGCAGTAACAATTTTATCGTGAGAGGTGCCAGTCTAGCAAATAAATGCACAAAAAAACTTGCTTTGTTTCGTTTTTGTAAAAAAAAAATTAAAACGGCATTCTAACAATATAAAATATGTAATTTGTCTTTTGTCTTGCTGCTGTATATAAAAAATGCAAAATAAAGAAAAAAATACAAATAGGGGTGGTTTATTTTTACCAAACAATTTGACAACATTTATGTTTATTTAAACTTGTATTTTCTGTAAATGTAATTTATTAAATCTTTTACTGTGGATCAAAACAGCCTTACTTATGTTACAGAGAGAATCAAAGGTGTGTCTGTATGCAAAAATACGCATGAAAGCAAGTATACATACACGCTTATTTTACACTTTGTCACATATCGTATTCACTGATCCTTTATAAAATGCGTACTGTCTAATTTAAAACATATATCACGTTGTAAGTATTCAAAAATATAAAAAGTTTTACTCAAATCTAGTCATGCAACAAAACTTTTATAAATATGCACCCGTATGTAAACGCGTCCACGTACAGAAATTTTTACCCAATAAACGCCTTTTATTGTTTTGCTTTTCTTCACTGTACTTTTTTTAATGATTAATATCTTTTTTTGGGACTCCTATTTTATGGTCCTGAAAAAAAAATACGTTAAGCTGGCATATTAAAACAAACAAAAAAGCGACGATATATAAATACAACTCTATGGTACAGCATAATAAATTATAAACACCTTCTTGTAATATACAAAATCTTACAAGTAAAAAAAAACAAACAAAATGAGCAAAGAAAGGAAAATACCCAATGGTACATTTATCTCTGAAATAGGACTAAAAAGACAATAAAAAACAAAAAAGATACACCGATTAGCTACAAACCTTATTTACTGTGTTTGATAAGACTATGCGTTTTTTTCTGTGTTAAATTCTAAAAAGGGTTCTACAACATTTTAGCATGTATAGCATAATTAATTCTTTATACCATGATAAATACATATTTTACTTATTTTTTTTGACATAGTTTTACATTATCCTTTAGTCACATGGGTTGTTTTTTTCTAGCTAAGATCTGTTTCTGTAATTCATTTTTATAGTATGTCAAACATAAGCAAATCTTTTCAACCGTAAAATATAATTGGCACGCATAGAAGATGGTCGTTATTTTTTGAACGCTTGTAAACACGGGGTAATAAAAATCGAATTTTTTTAAAACATTATTTATGGGCAAGGGCAAAATAATTATATACAATTTTGGCAAAAAACCCATTTTATTCGTGGAACTCTTGAAAAATCAACAAAAAAAAAATATTTTAGCCATGAATTATGCTCAGAAGCCACAATAAAATATTTTCTAATATTAATATAATATATTTGCAAATTTAAAACACATCTTTGGGTTTAATTCTACCGTAATTAATAACAGCATTGTTGCCAAAACTACTATAAGTAAACCGTCTACATGCAGACATTTTAAACATAGTTTTACGTGCAAGTTTATCATATTTTTATAGCTCAAGTGGCAATTTTTAAGATAATTTTTGTAATCATTGCCACACATGGGTTTTCCAATACGATTTGGCCAAGGCATATTGTACAAACATATAAAGTTGAACTACAAAAAATCCACTTAAATGTTTAAAAGCTGTTTACATGACGTAAGTTTTAGGGTTCCATATAAAAATATTGTAAACTGTACCTTACTTGCTTAATATGCAACAAGGTTTTACATTTTAAAACATCAAAAACTAAAAACAGCTCGCATGTAAAAGTTATTTATTTTACAAGATACTGAAAAATAGTACAAATTTAATTATTTCTTATTTTTTCATATTATACTGCACTTGTTATTTTTACGTTTACTTAGAGCTAAGGATTAAGGGTTTAAATTTATATATATTTATTGCATTATTTATTGCACATATAAAATATAAATAAAAAATTACGCAAAATAGAAAAGTAAATACGGACAAGCATAATGTAGCTATTGACATGTATATTACTTAAAGGGTTTTGCAAAGTTTTTTTTTTTTTCTGTTGTAAGAATATATACAAATATGTCAAACATCTTGAGTAAACGATACATATATGTGGTTCTTGCCGTATTCACAACATACCAACGCGTTGCGATATTGCCTACGAGTACACTGTATAAAAAACTAATGCCATAAAGCTTTTATCCCAGCAAAATACTTTCAGCTGATGAAACATGAAAAAAAAAATCAAAGTCTAATATAGCAAATAAAAAAAATGCGGTTAATACTTTTACCTATAACCTTACTTTGTTTGTTGACGTCAGTGTATGTTTCGTAAATTTTAACTTAGAACTAACAAATTGAGTCCAAAACATGCAAAGATAGACTATTTTAAACATAAAAATGTATTTTACAAAGCTTGTCGTAAAGAAAACCAATGATCTGAATGAAATAATATACATGTTAGGTCTTAACTTATTAATTACCAAAAACTGCGTTTTTTATTTTATTTAAGAATTTTTTGTAAGATGTGTATGTCGCAAAAATATTAAAATGTATACAAAAGAAAAAAGACCGTGCTTTTAGTGCCCATTAAAAAAATAGAACAATTTTTAAAATGCAGAAAATATAAAAAATGATCTAAAAAAGGCAACAGTAACATCCCAAACAACAAAAAAATGTAAAGAACAGCACATATATTATTTTTGATTGTTTTAAAAAAAATTCCTTTTTACTTACGAAAAAAGTAAACCTGCATTTGTATATTACCAAATTTAAGTTGTCTCTTTTTGCTCATTCTGTTTTTTGAAAAACGTTCTTCTTAAATATTACAAAAAACAATATGTAATTTCTGATACTTTTTGCGACATGGCATTTGTCAATTTATAACGAATCTTAAGATGCTAAGAATCATAAAACATCGAATGAATGTAAATGCCGTACCCTAAAAAAAAAACTATACAGAAACCCTTTAAAACAATTGAACTTTTATTTTGTGATTTATTATTTTTTGAAAAAAAAAATTTGTGTGTAATATTGTCTCGTACACACCTAAAAATAGAAAACTTAAATGTCGATAGAATTAAAAATAACTTACTGGTATCAGTGGTAACGGTTAGAAATTTTACAGAAACGTGTAGAAAACATGAGTTTGGCACACGTACAAACACTTGCGAGAGCATCGTTGCGTTGAAGTCAATGTATTTTAATTATTTTCACTATTTTTGTAACAAAGACATTAGCGTAAAATAAACTGCCTAGCCAAAGCCTTAATAGAGACACTTTGGGAACTGTCACACAGCATAGCAGATTTCCGTTTAACAAAATTAATTAAAAACATTTTTAAATTTTACTTTTAGTTATTTCTTTTGGGGACTTTCATTTTGTACTATTAAATATGATAAACAAATTTTCATATGTACATGTTCAATCCAGTATTTGTGCAGGAAATATTATTATACAGAATTTAAAAAATATAACTACTGCAATAAAAAAACGACAAGACAAGATCTTATAGTTGAGCAACAAGTAGCTGTTAAAAGAGTTTTAAAAAAAAGTTACCTTTCGGATAAATCTTAGAAATACGTAAACAAGTCTATGGCGTGACAACCTTGTGATTGAATACTATATAAGGCTTGTTTACAAAAATAAAAAAAGTTTAAATGCCATAAGTCATGCAAAAATCAGTTCAGTACAGGGTTTTATTTCTTTTTTTTGAACTAATTTTACACATTTAAAACAAATACTACAGGTAAGACATCAAAAAATTTAATTATCGTTTTTTACTATAATTAATTCTAAAGGAATGTGTTTTTAACAAAACTATCAAACGATATCTCGTATACATATTAATTATTAAAGATCTGTGTAATGAACATTTTTATATTTTATATAGTCATATAGTGTGACATTTCTAAGAGATATTACAGTGGCCTTTCACTTTTAGATTTCATGTGTTTATTTTACTGTATTCTTTGCATATTATAAATAAATGTGCAGTATAAACATTTTTTAATTACTATTTAGTTCAAGAAATTTAATTGTCGTGTAAGGAATATCATTGTTTAATGTTATGCATACAGATACTTCTTTAGACAAATTTTACATTGTTACATTTTTGTAATTAAATCTTATGTCATGTTTATATCAAAAATTTTGGTATATAACATCTTCCGGCAACATGTTATCACTTTGTTCCTTTACTTTATTTTTTTATATGCGTAAAATTCCATTAATGTATAATATAATTTATTTTATTTATCTTTTTAAAAACAAAAGCAAAAGATGAAACATATTGTTGCAATTAAAATACCAAAGCATTCAATTTACTTTATATGAATGTTTTTTGTTTTACTATTCAACATTTATTATTTGAACTCGCGGCTTTTTAAATCGTAAAAAAAAATACTTTTTTATACAAACAAAATCGAATATCGGTAATAAATGGACACAGCATTGTAGATTCATATACTTAGAAACGAAAACTGTAACTGGATTATTTTTCTTTATAGAGAAAAATAGGAATTTGCCATCCCCTAAATAGAGAAAACACCTCAAAAAGATTGCTGAGTAGGGAATCATATCCCGGGATCCAGGTTTCCGTGATTTTAAACAAAGGGCAAAAAGTTGTTCCCGGGATCTCGGGATTTGCGTTTCCGGAGTCCCGGGCACAGGATGTTTAGACTTGTAGGGCGAAAAGTAATGATTTTTGATGTTTCTATAGATAATGACAGAAAATAAAAGGTTTTTTTGTATAAATGAAGCGAATTGATCAACACTTAAAAGTGAAAACGTAAAAAAGTCAATTATATAAGTTCATGTCATAGGTCAATGAGCTATGTAAAACACGGTTAATTTTTGAATAATTAAAACTACAAAATAAAAAAGTCACAAATTAACAGTAAAAATTAACATATATTTAGATGGAATTTAGTTTTTGTATAATTGATCCTTTCCAATTTATGTTATATACCAACAAAAAAAAAAATTAATTATGCAGGTAGGCAGATTTCACCCAACCCAAGTAATATTGCTATGGATTTTCTATATATATTACACTATTCCAATATACTTTTTTTAAAACATACTAACTAAAAATTAAGTCTTCCGTTCTAAATACCGTAGAAGCACCGGTATGCATCCCTTGTTTTTTGATATTTAAAGAATATAGTATTACGTCGTCCTAAATCTTTTTAATATAACTAAAAAAAGTAATAGTTTACACCTTTTTTGGGAGATAATTATGCGGACTAAAAAAGAAGTAAAAATCAAAAAAGGTCGAAAAAAATTAAAAGCCGTAAAACTGATTCAAACTATAAATATACAACACGCATTGTTTAAATGATGGTAACGACGTACCAACAGTTGTACAGGCCGGAAAAATGACAGGGTTTTATTAATGGGAGACTGCAAATGCAGTCTCAATAATATTACAGCGAATTGTTCATATATTGGAGTCATATAACGGAATTTATTGCAATAAAGCTTGACATGGCTCATTAAGACTAAATAAAGAATATTATATATGGTCAAACAAAATATTGTAGTTTTGGAATTTTTTATTTATTTTTAATTTGTTTCAGAACCGTTTATCCACAAAAACTAATATATAATGCATGACCGTTAGAGACAATTGATACTATAAAACAGCACATTTTACATTAGGTCAGAAAAAAACATTATTTTTTTATTTTTTAGCCTTTTTGTTTTAATTTATGAAGAATTCACCGTAATAAAATATAATATACAATATAATAAGCTAATATTAATAGAACAAACAAAAAAAATTAAATTTTATTTGTTAAACAATTTCTACCCGTAAACTTGGTTTTCCGAAAGAATTAAAGGTATGTTAATAGGGATTGGGTATGGTAAAATGGTTTGAAAATAAGTTTAGGTGATAAGGATTGACGTAGTTAAAGGTTAAAGTTAGGTGCAAGGGGTGTGTTAAGGCCGGGGTCATTTTCGACTATATTACATTTTGATAATTTTGCTGCAAGTTCATTATCTAAAACAGAAAATTGTAAGCATAATAGCCACCCTAAATTGGAAATGGCATAGAAACTCCTGTGTTAAATCATTTTGTACATAAATCAGATATTCAATACGTTTTACGGGGTCTATTTTTTTAGTACTTTTTTATTCCGCATAGTCAGTCGCACTTTTTTCCTAATCTTCTAAAGTTAATAATATAAATTTAATTTATTAAAACTGTTGCATAATAAATCCAATAACTAACTTTAACAGTAAAACCTTTTTATAGGATACTTTACGGCCCGATTACGGGAAACGAAAAAAGTCAAAAATTGTCGGAAACCCAAAAAAGCCGATACCCGGGATCTGGAATCCTTATGTATGAGCAAACAACAAATTTTAAAATCTATGCCTGTATTCTTAATCAAATATGAGCAAATGTGTTATACTGTTTCTTCTTAATTTAGAAATTTCGACCACAAATATGGCATGATAGATGTTTAAATGCTAAAGAGCAATGGTATTCGAACATGCTCGTTTTTTATTTCTGTTTTTTTTGACCCTTCGAAAAGATGGATAAGTTTTGGAAATTTCTATGCTCATGAAATTACTTAAAATTGAAAAAAAAAACAACGGAAGACTGACAAATAGTTACAAAACGCGTCTGCTCAGCATGTGCATTAATGCATCCACAGTTATTTAAATAAAGAACCGAATGCAAAGAAAGAGGTTAGATCTGTAAAAATAAACAGAATAGTTATATATTACTGTATTTAATAGTGTTATCAAATTTGTTTTTAAGCAGAACAGCATAAAACAAAAACAAAAAAAAAAACGTGCTGTACGAACAAAGTTAAAGTATAATAAAAATCTTCTCTGTAAAAAACAACAATGGTAAAGCAAGATTTTCATATAAGTTATATTTACTGTAATTTTTGTTTTGGAGATATATTTACTTTCTTCTTTAAATCTCTGTTAGTTTTTGCCCCGATGGCTATTTGGCTTTTTTTTGCGTTAATGCAACTAATACTACAAGTGTATAATATTATCAAGTATGTTACTTGTATCAGATAGATTGAATTTTCAATTGTGGGTGTAAAAAGTTTTTAATACTTCTTTTTTATACTTTTCTGTATGTTCGGCATATACTATAATAAGAGCCATGATTATAGCCAAAACTCAAAATTAAACAATGTTTGCATATTAACAGTTCTGTTCTTATGTATTTTTTTTAGTGTGTCGTGGCTCTTTTACAGATAATCAAAAACGGGAGTCACAATACCAAAATTTGAATGCTACTGACAGAGAGTCAAAAGCACAATGGGGTATAATATAAAAACACCACCAAGAAGATAACTAAGAATCGAACAAAAGGGGAAAAATAGAAACGAAAAACAAAGGCAGTTCGATTTACACGTTATTCAACTAATATGTGCTATCTGGCTATACATTACGATGTTGTCACTATGTTTTCCTTAGCATGTATGAATTTTTTTTAACGATTAATGCATACTTATTACAGAAAAACGATTATCTTTTTTATATATGCAAAAGATTTATTTTTCAATAATCATACAGGTGCAAATAAGTCCTATATTTGCTGTACTCCTACACCTGATGCCACAGGTGATGAGTGTACAAAAAAGTTGATAGAATTGGAAAGGACTCTCGGTGGAAACATTTTATTTACAATTGTTTATTGAAAAAAAAATAGCAGATAATAATTAAATGCAGGGAATATGTGATTCTAAATTATGTTGTAAACAGAGTTTGCATTTCAAAAATAAATTTTTGCTGCTGTATTCGGAACAAGCTTTTGTCACGCAAAGAGTATTAACAATTTTCCCAATAAACTTTTGTCAGACTAATACACGTTACGTTTATAGTATATTGCATGCAACGAATCATTTTTTAGGAATTTTGTTGCGGATGTAGATAGCAAAAGATTACTTTTTATTTTCTTTATACATAAAGTAACATTAAAATCGCCAAAAATCTTACCTTACTACTAATCCTGTTTTTCCAAGCATTTTAACAGTTTTATCGCAAAAAGTGACGTAGAGATTGGGTTTACTTTTTTGTAAAACTTACTAAACTTTGCATATTTATTTATGTCATAGATATAAAAAAACAATAAACTAAAAAATGATGTAAAAAGATTAAAAAAACCTTAAAAAGAGTTAAGGTTTTGCTTTGATCGTTTTTTGAATTACTGCTTGCGAATAGGCAAAGGGTAATAACACTTATAGTCAAAGAACAAACATGGCATGTCAATAATGCACAAGTAAGATGTTAAGACGCTTAGAAAATTTGTAAAAAACTTACATCCCTGAAGAAGGCTCATGATAAGAATACTTTTTAAAAAACTTAGTTTGAGTAAAGGGTTCGAGCCAAAGGTATTTTAATTTTTGGTATGCGCTGTGTCACTCGATTGATTCATTTTTAGTTTTCTAAAAAAAAATAATTGGGATCAAAGACAAAAACAAACAGTAAAAAACAAAATAAATTATATAATTTATATTATATTATATAATAACTTTTAATGATTAAATAAGTTTAACTTTATAATAAAACAAATATAAATAATGATAATGTAAAAAAAAATTAAAACACAAGAAACGATACGATAAGATAAGTGAAGAAAAGATTTGATAAATATAAAACAAAGCAAGAAAATTCGACTGGATTTTTGAAATGTTGTAGCATCAATTTTACTTATGTATACATAATAAATAAACTAAGAGTTTTGTTATATAAAGATATGCAACAAGAATTAAAAGAATAAAAATACATGGTTTGCGTTTTTTGTACTAGAATGACATCGTAAAAACAAAATACTTGATTCCTGCGTCTTTTCTATGAATAAAAAAAGCAAACTGACCAACTGGTGGCTCTTTTTTTATAGTATAAAATCTAAAAAAACACCAAGTATATTGCCATTTTGTAGATACTAACATTTAGTTTTTTCCGTTCACTTTTATTTTTACCGTTAAAATACAACACTTAAGTAATAAAATTATATAAATACTTAGTATACAAAAAATACTTTTGGCTTTGTAGCATTCTAATAATTTTGTGCAAACCGGGCTACTGTTTAACAAAAGAAACATCTATAGTTTTTTGTATGTACTCTAGACTTTAAATTAACTCGTTTACGCTTTTACATCTATATGCCTCTGTGTATAACAAGTAAATTTATCTTATATAATTTCTCTTTTCAGGTCAAATTTTTTCTTTCGTGAAAGGGCATTTTTCTAAAGTGTCACACCGTGTATTATTTTATATCTATCTTTAAATTAAGCACAGCTCAGGGTTTTATTTTCTAAACGCTTTTAATTAAAGGCCGTGTTTTGTTCGATTTTTTCGACGCGGGTATTTAAAGGCGAATTTTTCCTTTCAGTTTTTATCCGCTTACTGGCATGACAAATTAAGTTCAGCATTTTTTAAAAACATTTATTTTAAAACTGGAATTAGAACTATACTACTTTAGGACCGCAGTATTTTTTACTGAATTGCTTATTAATTTGCATATTACTTTATGTTGCAAAACCCGGCTTTGGCTTTTTGATTTGCTTACACGTAACGCGTACGTAAACCCAGGGCTATTTCACTAATGTTGTTGCCCCCTGCGGGCCTTGATGTTACGTCATATGCAATGAGGATTTCCTGGTAAGGTAGGTGAGCGGGAGAGAGGGTTTAATAAATTAGTTTTAAATTCATTCAACTCTTAGAACGATAATCCATTAAAAAAAGTTTTGGCTAAATTACATCAAAAGCATACAAAAACAATTAATTTTAGAACAAAAAACTTTTTTTTTAAAGATCTATGATTTGTTAATTTTTTTTGAAAAATAAAAAACGTCAAAAAGGTAAATTTTACATAAAAAATATCTATGTAAACATATAAAAATTTTTTGTAACTTATATTTCTACCTATCTGTAATTTATTTTTTTGTTAAAATGGTTGTTGTACCATTTTAAAACATTTTGAAACGGTTTTGAATGTTAAAATGAGAAAATAGATGTTTTTTTAGACATCAGCTCCAAAGTAAAATGATAAAACTGTGACAAAAAAAAAAAAATATATACGAGATTACTAAGAAAGATAAATCCGCGGATTACGTTCAAATACACTTTTATAGTTCTATATAACACACCCATTTTTCATTTTGTGAAAATCACGCAGTAATTTTTCTTTTGTAAAAAAAAAAAATATTTGTATACTGCAAACTTTACAAAACTTAATTTGATCACAGTCAAAAAAGCTTGCTTTTACCTTGCTTCCCGTAAAAAAAGCTTTAGTTTACGATGGTGTAAGAAAACTCTGTTTTTCTGTTTTTTTCGAATTACAAATAGTTTCACGTGTAAAAAAAAAAGAAATATGGGATACATTCATGAAACTAGGCAAATACAGCATGGTTGATTTCCTGCAGAGTTTAACTAATATATTTATACAAAGTAAAAAATCATGGGTTAAAAATTTAGCAAGATGTAATTATTTTACATACCCTCTCTTTAATTAAAGATATAACACAAACTGCACGTTTTTTGCATACATATTTGAACATTATACTGGCTTAAACTTTTACGAAAGTTCAGTTAAAAAATTTCTATTGACATGCTATCCAGTTGATATACTTTTTATTAGCTTTTTTTTTTTTTTTAGCGTTTATAAAAAGCACTTTTCTATCCTATTTTTCTATTCGTTTAAATGACTTACTTTTCAGGGTTATTTATTTAATATCAAAACTTTCTTTTTATTATTATTTTTTATATAAAAAAAAAAGGAATTTTGATTTTCTGCATTGTAAATGCCTTAATGATATTTTCTGTTGCAATTTTTTTTTTTTTAGAATTTTTACAAAATTAATATGTGGCAGCTTTTTCGGGCCATTACTTAGCCAATGAAACCTTAATCCTATACAAATTAAAACAATGGATTTAAAATAATTTTGTAACTGTAAAACCAAAATAAAAAAAAAAAAACATAAATGTTGGTATTTTTTTCTTATTAAAGTTTTTTGCACTCGATTAACGCACTTTTTATGTAGTTCAAGAAATATATTTCTTAAGTTGGTTGCCAATAAGGATTCAAGCGTACCTTCGTACCGTTTTGCAGGCGTTCGTTAATAATTGGTTAAATTTTTTACTGCATATTTTATTTATTAGTTATATAGCATTAGTCATATAAGTGCATTGATTGTCAGTAAAATAAAGGTAACTAAAAATCTATAAAACACATAAAAAACTAGCCCGTAATGCCTTTTTACCTTAATTTTTTGTTACCGGCGTATTTATTGTCGCGCATCATGCCGTGGATCCCTGCTGAACTTAGAATCATGGTAAAAACAAAATACATCAAACATACATTATAGATTTTACACGTAATAAAAAGTCAACAATTTACGCAAATACACTTCATAACAAATCAAAGACAAAGTACTTTTGGTATTTTGATAAAAACCAAAACCTGTAAAACAACAACAGCAACTATATACAAAAAACACTATATAGTTTGTAAATTGTGTATCACATATTTACTTTTTTTTTACATTGCCAAGATGTTCTATCCCCATGTTAATAAGTTCGGCATGGGTTCCTCCGGCACAGCACGGAACTACCATTACAGATATCACATTATAAAACACTAAAATTCAATTTTCAACACACATCATTAGCTTAACATTATAGAAATTGCATAGACACATTACTTTTTTCTTGAAACGATTTTTTAATGAAAAAAAAAGAAATGGACTGATTATTTTTATTACATAAAAGGTAAATGTTAATCCACATAACAATTATTCTTTTAGTCTTAAAGGCATCTCTGTCGTTTTTAATCGCAACATTTTTTCAAAAATTGCATGCGCGTTGCCATTGTTATAATCAAATTTTACTTATACTTTTATATTAACCTCTATTGGGTTTTTAAGACCCCGGGGCTTAACTAAAACTATTATTGTACCTTACATCCTTCGGGGTGTGTAATCCGAGATTAAATGTTTTTTTTTTTTTTTGTGGCCGATTGCGGCAGTTACTTATTCTTGTATTTCTTTATTTAATGCTGAACTTGGTTTTTTATTTTTATAAAGTTTTTCGATTACAGAACGAATTTGGCTTATTGATTCTTTCTCTTTTGCGTAGTTTAAGCCTGTTTTCAAATATTTGATTTTATATCCACTTATCGAAATTCAAAAATCCCTCCGTGTTTTTAAAAAAACCCTATATCTTGCGCAAAAAAAATGGATAAAAATTGACAAACAATACAAAACATAAAAGTTATAATTTTACCCGCGAATCCGTCTTTTGTTAGTTTACAACGCATTTTTTTTTCTATTTATGTATTTATTTATTTATTACCGTTTCTGACCCAAAGAAGTTGTTCTAATTACTTTTTGTATTGTATCTACTTAGAGCGAATTGTACAAAAAGTTAAAAAATTGAAACATAAGCAGTATTGAATTAACCGTATTCAAGTCAATAGCAAACAAAAAAAAGAAAAAACGAGAAATATACGAATAAAAAAATCGTACAATGACGTCTTTACACGATATATATCAAAGTAAAGAGGTAAAACCAGATTACATCCCCGTAAAAATACAGCTATAAAAACCAAATATTAAACGCGAACTTGACTAATTACATTTGAATCTACTGTTTACGAATTTTTAAAGGTATTATTAAAAAATATACAAGGCTTTAAAACAAGATACACAACTTTTAATTATAAAATAAGGACGTTTTAAAATAAAAAAATCCGCATGAAAAAAGTGCATGCTAATAAGGCCCCCTTAATAACACGCAAATCTATATAAAAAAATTGTAGAAACAAAAACAAAAATTTACATAAGATTAAGCGTGTCTAAGCGTATTTAAGAGTATGCATGTTTTCATATTACATAAATCATGCTGTTTTTTTTTTGAAATTTTATTTTTTTTTTTGATTTATTAATTTCTATACATTCTTAAAATGATTATATTGTAAGAGGTGAAAAAGAAATAAGTCAATATATATAACATGTCAAAACAACGCGCCTACATTACAGGTATCACGCAATTCAAGTAGGAATAAAAAAAATTAACTTGTATACTATACAATTACTACTTTGCGGTCATTTGAAAAACTATTTTACAATAAATTGAAAGCCACGCCACGTCAAAAGCACATAATTTTGTTATTTAAAATACTTTTAATTATATGTTCCAGGTAGAAAACATCGAAGATAAAAAATAGATGACGACTTTTATAACGACTTTACTACTTTTATGACATCCTGTAATATTCTACTCAATTTATGTGACGAACCACAATGTTAAAATGTATTAAGAAAGATTACTGGCAAAGGAATTGCAAGTTCTAATACTAACAAATTTATAATATTACCAGCGCAATCTAAATCACGTGTGGATTTGTAACATAAATACTTTTACGAGCAAGATTTTTTTTTTTTGATTTTGAACGGTAGTTCTTACTCTTGGAAAGAAGTAATTCTATATATCCAAAGGCGTATTGAAAAATAACGCGGTGTTCCGCGATGGTATGCAATTTTCTTCTTTTCCGCTGTCAACCGGTCTTTCTGGTTTTTGCAAGCAGGTTAAATTTTTTATTTTTAAAAAGGTTTTTCGGGAAGATGGAAGAGAAAAATGTAATAGAGCCGCCGGGTTCAAAAAGGCAGATAACATAAGCTCATACTATCTGCTGTTTTTTGTTGTTCCCTCTATCATTTGCTTTTGTCACGTCCATGTATCTATGACTGGTTTGCAGTCTTTTCCCTGGCTTTCTTCGTTTCAAACATACTGCAAATTTGCAAATAGTACGAAAATTCTTTTAGTTCCGTTTTAAGTTCTACGTAGTCCGTAAATCTACAGTCTTTTGCTTGTATTACCACTAACGGCCCTAACGATTTTATATAAAATTTAAAATTCTTACCCTGCTTTCTCTAAAATACTACTCCGCCTTTGCCTTTCTTATACTTTTCTTTTAGTGGTTTCTTCGTCTTCATCTGTGTTTCATGTTTTTTTAGCAGTTTTTCGGCTTTTATTTGTTGTATTCTCCTTATTCTTTGTTCGCTTGTTCTATTTCTAACCTTTTGATTTTCTGCTTCGTAAGGCAGATGCAGTAACCTAATATATAATTTTTTGAACCGGTAAGCATTTTGTTGTACAATCCTACTAATATAAAAGTTTTACGCCACTATGTCTGCGTATTTTATTCAAATTTTTCTGTTTATTCGTTGGATGTTAGCTAGTATTACAATCAATGATCTGTTTTTACGCTAAACAAAGCGCTTCATCTGACAAAATTTTGGGCTGCTCAACTTCTTTTTCGTTTTGATGTCACAATATTACATACTACCGCATTTTTGAATTTTTTCCATTGTCAGAAAGTATTAAAATTATACATCCGTGTATAAGTATTAGTCTATTTAAAATAAAACTAGCATTTTACCTTGCCTTCTTAACCTTGATCGCTTTAAATGCAATATATTTAGTACATATCGACGCAAAACATTCTAGGATTGTTCCCGGTTATGCTTTTAAAAAAACGTCGCGCAAGAAGTATGCTTTTTTTCAAATGAACCTAGCCCACATGCAGGGTGTTTAATTATCCTGGGTTTTCTATGTCTTTAGTTTAACCGACTCTATAATATAAAAAAACGAGCAAACCGTTTACCGGGTTAGCAAAATAATGTAAAACAGTATAGAGATCTGTACTTAGGTCTAACAAAAAAAAATAATAAAAGACAAATTTTTTTTTGTAAAAAAAAATAAATCTGTTAGAATTTAGTTACTTCGATAATTTTTTGTTTATGCCTGTGTACAAAAAAAAGCTCTTCGTCTTTTGCTTTCATGTTTAAAGTATGAGAATATATACGAGCATTTAAAAATATAACTCAAAGTAAAACACTAGTTTAAACTTTGCCTGCATCTCATATGGCTGCCAACTTTGGCGGTATGTTTTTGTGTATTTTTGTTGTATCGATATCAATGTAAAATACCATATAGTCTCGATAATAAGCCGGGGATATATAAATAATGGGGCTTGGTTATCGAGACGTAAAATTCTTTGTTTTGATTATTACACCCCGAACCCCTCGAATGAGTGCGATTCCATCGAATGAGTGCGATTCCATCGAGCCCAAAGAAAGCAATACTCTACTAAAACAAAAAGGATATAGTATTCTAAATATCACAAGTCTAACGATACCACAACCGAATATGCTTTAAGAAAGAATATCAATCAGCGAAATGTTAGAACTTGGATCTTGGATAAGAATAAAAAAATGAAGTCCAGATATGACAAAAAGATTTGGATGTGGCCGCAAACCAACATATCCGTGGCTCGAAGAATTTTTTTTGAAAGAATATTAGATTTTAGAGCTGATTGCTTACCTATTGATTATAAATTTATTAAAAATGAAGCCTGCAAAATATTTGAAACATAAAAGAAGAAGAAAAAAAAGACCAACCAATAAAGAGACTCAGATTGCGAAAAAACAAATACTGGAGATCTTTAAAAGAGTGAAAGTGAAAAAAGAAAGAATGGACACAGGTCTGTTCCGAAGATGGTCAAAAATCGCAACAATAAAAGACCTCTAAATTTTTACAAATTGCTGGGTAAAGTAATTTTTTTAAAGATATGATTATACAATTTAGGCAAATTAGCTTAACAAAAAATGATTTGTTAATTAATGAAGATTTGATAAGAAAGTTTCAAGAAGACCCATGCGATGTTTAAAAGAAAAAACAAAACATTGACAGGCAAAAATTTTAAATATGAATAAAACCGGTGTGGTATTTGACCTCTCCCTTGAAAAGATCATTGAGCAAAAGAAAAAAGAAAAGTATCGTTCTGCAATATTTACGGCTTTAAAAGTAGATTCACTGTTGTTTAAACCATTTCAGCAGATGGGTAATTTGTCTTTCCAATGATCATATGTAAAGTAAAAAACCAAAATAAGAAATTAATAGAAAAAACGGATAAAGTTAAAGTACTATGCCAAGAAAACGCTTGTTGAACTAAGACTGCATGAAAAAGTATAACGAGTCGTTGTTAAATAGCAAAAATGTAAAGATCATTACTTTGGATAATTTCTTAGTGCATAGAGACTTCAAAATAGTAAAGTTGCTAAACCAAAAGAACTTCATTGCATTTTTTACCCCCAAATTATACAGATTTGCTTCAGCCTTTAGATGTAAGCGTAGACACTATTTAAGGTACATATGAAAGTGTAATAGTATTATAGTTACAACCAGGAGGTGTTATTAATGGTAAAAGCTAAAAATCCAGGCAAAGAAAATATGTTTTAATGGGTAGAAATAAGTATATTAAGGATTTGTAAAAAAATTTACTAGGTTTTTTTTCAGCGGCCAAAATACTTATTATTACATATTTAACCAATTAAAAATAATTATTAAACATTTTTCTTTTTTTTAAAAAAAAATTAGATGGACACATTATCGAGACTTTTATTTTTAACATTTCTCTTTTTTTAGAAAATTTTAAGGATTTATTATCGAGACTATACGGTTATGGTATTTATCTGTGACTTTTTTTATTGAAAATTTAGTTCTTAGAAGGTTCTTAATATTTTTGCAAAACAAAAAAAAAAGTATCATTTTTTAGATCAGATAATAACTGTATAACTAAAAGCAAACAGATAACGCCAAGTATACTTTTTTTTAAAATATTTTCGTAACAAAAAGGCATTTTAAACAAGTATTCATTTTATAATTTATCATATACGCGCTTGAGTTGCAGTATAACCTGCCTGAAATTAAAAAAAAACTTTAAATCTATTTTAATTCGCTTAAATTGTACATTATACTATAAAAAAGAACCACGATAGTATTCATTTTCTACTGTTAAAGTTCGTTGTAAAAATAATATGAACAATATGGATTAAATACAAATTTATACTAGATTTTTTTATTTCAACTGGTTTAAACCAGTTAACCCAAAAAAGAAAAAAAAAAGTACCGGTACCCGGTAAACCGCCAAATCAGTTAATCGGTATTGAACACTATACCCACATGAATTAGGTAAAATGTTTTCGTCATTTTTTCTTGCATAAAAGTTCAAAAAACAACACATGATTTTATGTCCTTACTACATTCCTCTTTCATTTGTCGCCATACGTGATAATTCTTAATCTCCGATACGTATTCTGCGGGTTCGCGTGCCTTAATCTATATTGTGCCTGTATGCTTTATTTGGTCTTTCCTTCATTCATTTTTTCCTACAACTTTGTCTCTTTTGTTTCCATCTCCATTATTTTGTTTTATCCATGCGTTAGATATCCATTACTTCTTTATTGCTGTATATTCTTAACTGCGTGCCTACTATATGCGTCCGATAAGCAGTTATATGTACCGTTGTTTGTGGTGTGTTTCGAATTCGTATTCAATGACTTCACTTACCATCTTGTTAACTTCGTTGTCAATCCCTATTATTATATATATATATCAGTGCATTGTTATCAGTTAGCACTTGAAATGACTTTTTCATCGGGTAACAGTCCAAAATTTATACGGTTTACAATAGTGCCTATGATTCCAATATATATGATGTCTGGTTTTCTTCTAATACTTGTTCGTCAAACTCGATGCATATAATATTAAATGATCTTTTAGCGTGTATTTGTAAATGCATTGCTTCTTCTCCTATTGCGACTGCGTTCATTGCACATTGATTTTTTTCTTGAAATCCGGTAATCTTAGTGTCGGGACATACGTTAACTTTCCCCATGTAAATGCTGTCTCCTGCTCGTATTAGGTCTATTCATTCTTTGCTAGTCATAGGCTAATCTATAAGTGTTATTGCCACATATGCAGAATTAGGTATGAATTTGGTAAAATAAGAACATGGTTTTATTAGCTTTGTACCTCCTTACCGGCTACTGGTATTCTAAAATCTTTATACTGAAGTCAATTTTATCTTGCTGATCCTACTATATTACTGATAATATTATGTGGCCCTAATAAGTGATCTTCTTACAGAAGAAAAAACTTTTCTTCGGGTTTTCTTAAGTCCATATTAGAAACTATTTTTGAGTACTATGGCTAAGTCTTCTAAATGCTTACTGCAGTCTTCCCTCATATTAAAACATCATTTAAATAACCCGTTGCAAAATTTAACCCAAATCTGTTTAGTAAGTTAATCATGATTCTCTGAAATGAGGTCGGGGCGCTAGTAAACCCAAACGGCATGCCGACCATCTCTTTAGCTAGTCTTGTGTAACAAAGGCCTTACTACATACTCTCTTCTTTTGCTTCATATGCAATATCCGCTTGCTACATCCAAGTTTTGAATAATATTTAGCTCCTGTGCAGCTTTGCGAAAATTTTATTTATCCGTGGCAAAGGATATACACGGTCTAATTCACTTATAAAGCTGTCTACCATCGCTGCCAAATCAGTACAAACTGGCATCTTTTCTAAGTAAGACAACTCAGTGGCGTACCCAGGAATTTTTTCAGTTCAGGGCTAGTTATTGTTTTTTTAAAAAACACGCATGTAAAACACGATTTATGACGTGAAAAATCTTTATTATTTTTTTTTGAAAAAATTGCTAGTTTTTTATTTTTTTATTTCAGATTTTTTTAAAAAAATCTCTGAACACGAAAAGACCCCCACTTAAATTTAAGCGCAAACTTTTTTTCCAAAAATGGGGACGCCCCCCCCCCCCCCTGCCCCCCACGCAGGTTGCCACTGAAACAACTGTGCTCGGATACTAAACTTAAGGATGGTCTACTTATATTATTTACTAGCATTTTGTCTGTCGTCTCCGTTGTATTTCCAATTTTTTTTTACTTGCCCTGTAGGGCTAGACTTCATTTTCGTCACGTTTTCTACTAATTTTATCAATAGTTCTCCTCCTAAATTTTTTCTATCATGTGCTCCCACTATTATTAGTTATTTTTGTCCTGAAATTGCTCTTTTATTCTTCTTCACCCCTGTAGCATATATGATTTCTCTTACCGTATGATTGTCTTTAGCTTGTCAAACTTTTTAATTAAACATCATTCGAATACGTTAACTGTAAATATTTTACATTTCTTTGTTTTTCTTTAGCGTTTACACTCATGTGTGTACCTACTATTTCCTCACTGCCTTTACCCGTTTCATATATTTCCCATCCTACGCGGACTCTCATGTTCACTTCTGTTTATACGTTAAAACGATCTTTGGTTCACAAACACTTTCTCTGACCTTATTTTTTACTGTACACTACTATGTCTCTAAATATATTATTATTGTGTCGTTGGCAGTCAAATATAAACATGTTGTTTCGTCCTTAAATTCTTGTGTAAATTTCTTTTCCTGGTTTTAAGCAATTTGCTATTCTAATTACGTGAGTACTTCTATTTAGTAACCATATTATTTCCTTGTCCGGATTCTAGCGCTACTTTGTATTTTACAATTTAATTCTTTCTTATCAATAACTTTTGTGCGGCTTGCCGAAGGATTATAGCAGCACACGTACAAAATTCACCATTATTTGCATTGATACTAATTATGTCTCTGGGCTCGCAATCAATGAACTGTTACGGGACAAAATATTCGGTGTCCCTGTAACACGTATTGGACGATTATGATTTACTACTAGCTCTGTTGATATCACAGTTGTGTTGGCTCCTGCATCGTTACCACTTTTTTTTCAACCCCGTAAATATACACCGTTCACTACAACGGCATTCCCCATTTTTCACTAAACTGAAAAATAGAACATTTTTCACTAATAAGGAAAATTGCACGATCTACAATAAAACAAATCACATTTTTTGTACTAGAGTTGATTTGAAAAATTATAAACATTAAAGTTTTTTGTTTTTATTTTTCCTTTCATTTTAGTGAAGATTTTTCATTTAATAATTTTAATAAAAATCATAAATGATTTTTTGCATTTAACTAATAAAAAAGATCAATCTTATGCAAAATTAAATCACTTCTATAAATTATTAATACGCTACATTTTTTTACCTTTTTTATAACTGAATGCCAATTTCACTACCACATAATGCTTACTTCGTATCAATAATAAGTAATGAATATAAGCGATTACATTATATGTTTAATTTAACTATGAAAATGATATAAATCATTTTTAAGATTAAACTTCATATATTCTTGAATTGTAATATCATTAGATACTTTACCCTAAATCTTTTTGGTTGGTAAACATAATTTTTAATCATTTGTTTTATTTTGAACAAATAGCTTGATGGCGGCGGGGGGTCACAGGGGGTGTCGTATTTAAAAATGACCCCCCATGAAAAATTGAGCCCTTAAACTGGGGCAAGAAAAAAAATTATTTTTTCAAATCTGGGTTTTGACAGTAAATTCGGCAATAACTCTAAAAATGAACAATTTTCATGTACTTATTTGTTACAACTTGTTGGCTGTTTTTTCAACCTTCTTTATTTTTCCTCCTTCAATTGGACAATTTTTCAAATTGATGCTTTGATAATAAAAGAGAGCAAGTAAAAAGAAGAAAAATATAAAAAAAAAAATACTAAAATACACTTAAACACGATAAAAAAAATTAATTCACTAATAAATGCCGAATGGCTAAATTTCTATTATTTATTTCCTTCAAATTATAACAATAAGTAAAAATCCGATAAACATTATTTAATCTCACAGAAAAGACAAGTATAAATTAAGAAAAGGAACGTATCATTTACAAAAATAAAAGATAAAAATAAACAAAACATCAATTTATGTTTGATGCATGTGGTTTCAAACATACTTAACATCCACAATTTTGTTAGCGTTAAACAAAGCAAAAAAATCATAAGGAAACGGTCCAAAACAATAGTAAAATATATTTGCTACTGGCAATACAATGCAAAACTTTTTTTTTTGCTATAAAAAAAAAATCAATCTATGCGCTTTGCTAGAAATATTTTAAAAATAAGTAATTAAAAATACAAATATACAAATATACAAAAAGACAAACTCCTAAAATAATAAAAAAAATAAAAAAAGAGAACCTTTTCTTAATAATATCGTTGTTTAATTATGTGATTTAACTAATCTGTAAAACAATTTTTAATGTAAACAAACTACATCAAAAAAGGTAGCATGAATAACCAAAAAAAAAACTCCCTGACATACATCTAATATAAAATTTACATTTGCTTGATTCATTTTTCTTTTTTTGCAAAAATAAAGACATTGCAATAAACTTTATTAACCTTATATGTCTTTTTTTTGTAGACGTTTAATGATACATTTTAAAACTCGAAAATACAAAAAACTTTTTTTTTACGAAAAAAAAATCATTTAAAAATACAAACTATGAGCATCCAAAAATACCACTGCTGAAGCCTATTTAGTTTAAACGTTTTTATGTGTTTTTAATGCCTTTTCAATTTTAACAAATAATTTAAAAGTTCGTTTTACTTACTTAACCCTACAAATATGTTAAAAACTTCTAACTAAATAATAGTTTTGTGTATAAATCAACAAAACAAAACTGTTAGTTAAACGGCAGAAAACAAGGCAATATGCTAATCATTTATTTTTCATAAAAATCCAGTTGTATTTTCGTATTTTCTTTTGCGAAAAAGGTAAAAAAAAATGTTTCATACATAAAAATTATTCTTTAGATTTTTTTTCCAATTAAAAGGTTTAAAAAAACATTTAAAGAGTATAAAACATTGTTAATTTATTCTTAGCTGTTTATATATGCTACAAGAGTTTTTTAAAACGCATCCGGATCAAAATTGTCAAAATCTAATGTGTATATATAGGAAAAGAAATACGCCAATACTACAACTTTGCAGTTATAACCATCTTTACGTTAAAAAAATCAAAATTTCTCGACTTAACAATTTTTATAGTTTTCCAAGTAACGACAATAGTATATTTGCGCGTTTAAAATTTTCATGTCGATTTGATTCTTTAGTAAAACATTTTTTTAAACTTCTAAAGATTTTTAACCATATCCAATGAATGTTTTGTATGTTAAGTGGCATAAAAATTGTTTTTTTCATTTTGGCGTTTTTTTTTTGCAGCCATTCTGGGCTTTCTATTTGGGCATCCAAAAATTTTAAAACTTGAACTGGGAAAATATGTGTACTCGGCATTTTTAAAAAAACGATCTTTAACAAAATCTATTAAATCAGATTCAAGCCAGTTTTTAAATCAAACATTTTTCTATTTCTGTAATAAAAGTATCAGAAGGTTTCAGTAATCCCTTTTAGTACTTTTAGCCTCAAAAAATCATTAGAACCAGTTTGTACCTTTTTCTGCGTATCTAAAAGTTGTCTTCCATGTATTTTTTTGTATCTGTCATATTGTAGTATATATCTTTATCAATTTTAAAATGATTTTTCATGGTTTAATACGCACTTTTCATTGAATTTTTGCTTTTTTTTTGCTGCTATTTTTTTGGCATTAAGATCAATGCACATTTGGGTTTTTTTCTGGTTTTTTTCTAATCTACTTTTTTTTTTCTATTATTTTGCTTTTCCTTTAATGGTTTTTTTTCTGTTTTAAACTTTTTGGTTTTTAGGTTTTGTAATTTTTTTTTTTGTTTTAATTATAAAAACACGGCGATCTACATATACAATCACTTTTCAACATTTACGCACCTTTTAAGTATTTTACCAGTTGAGTTACAAATTGCAAAAACACATTGTTATTTTTAAATCTCAACACTTTCATATATATTTTGGTGCCTAGGCGTCAACTTATCACCGCTTCCTTGTGTTTTTTTACTATGCATTAGTTATACTTTATCCCCTTTTTCAAAATTGATGAATTTTTTCTTTTATCAAAATCTAGTTTTTTTTTTCTTGCGCATTTTTTTTATTTTCTAAACCCTGCTGTCTTAAATTTAGATATCAGTTTTTTTTTTTTTTGACTCAGAGCGTATAGTTAAAAATGCAGCCCCAAAAAATTAGACTATGGGTAAGACTGCACTCTACCAAACAATACTAGAACTGGTATGAATTTTGTGCTTTTTTCTTTTTTGTATTTTACGCAAAAACTATTGGGCAAAACTACTTGTCCCAATCATCATACGGCGGGGTTTTTATTTCGAAAAATATCCTCAAATCCTAAAAACCTTTAATTCGGGTCATTTTACAGTTTTATGTCGGATTTTAGGATTTAATTACGAAAAAAAGAAAAATTCCTAGTTTCGTATAGATAAAAAACTAAAATTAAAAAATTAAAAGTTGTGATACAAGCGTAAAAACCTTTCAATCTAACTAAAAAAACATTTGTTTATTTAGTTTTCGCGAGCCATCATGCGGCTATTTGTATTAAATTACCTAAAAAATATAACTGGGGTGCGATTTGATAGTAAATAAAAAAACGCAAACAAAAAATATGTATGGTGATTAGGGATGAGGATCTGATCTAATCCGATCTTGATCTAGCTCCTATACGGTTCATATTTATTGATCTAAATTT
>JAQFYM010002026.1:0-26629 GCA_034694785.1 Agrenia bidenticulata | reverse complement strand
CATTTTGTTGTTTTCCCTTGCATCATTGATTTTGATAAAATTTATGACAATTCAGCACATGCCCAGAACATTTCAGACCTACAAATATCAAAAAGTACAATATCAAGGCATTTTAGTAAAATTGTCAACCCCTTAAAATACAAAATTATTGATGACTTACAAAATTGTCAAGTATTATCCTTGCAACTAGTTAGAAGTACGACAGTTAGAGCAAATGCGCAACTACTTTGTTACGCAAGATACTTTTTAAATGATAAAATCAAGGAAAAGTTTCTATTTTGCAACCAGGTTTAGGTTACTACACGAGATATTGCTATTTTTAACTGCTTTATGGAGCATATCATCAGCAAACAATTGATTAACAAAATGTAATAATATTTGCACAGATACGGCCGCATGCCCGTAAGGGCAAAAGTAATAGGCTTTTAGCTTGGTAAAAAAAAATTAAAGATATTATAATACGAGCCACTGTTTAATTCATAAGAAGATGCTATCTTATAATAACATGCCATAAGAATTAGCTGTAGTAATTAATCATATCATCCGAAAATACAAATTTATAAATTCAATGGTAAAAAGAAAATGAAGTCATCAAGTATACACTAAAATCCATAATAAAAAATCATTAAAATATAATTGCTATAGGTCATTAAGATTAATCTATATGGCTCTGCGGTTTTACGATTTTGTGAATGTTATAATGCAATTGGTGATTATTTATTTCATGGATAAGATATAATTTTTAATGTAGAACAGACTTTTTTATGTGCAGACTGGCAGTTCTTATTAATTTTATGTGTGCTTTGTTAAAATGAATACAAAAAACTACGCATTCACTAGCAAGGATTTGAAATCGATATAATACTCTGTAAGTTAAAACTAGAATGTTTTATAGAAAGCTAGATGTGTGGATGTATTATTCAAAAAAAAAAAAAGATCCCGTGTTAATAAAAACGTTGAACGGCCTAACACCATACTCATTTCATTTTAAAATCTTGACATCTGCTTTTCTGAGCACAATCAATGAAATTAAACAAAAAAAATTTAAAATTTTAAAAGTTGATTATGACTGGATATTATGACCCTTTAGTTGCCCCAATGTTAAAGATTTAAACCTGTCCCCAATCCAGAATATACAATTAGTGGAAATTAAAAATAATACTGATCTCAGGTCTTCATTTTTTCGGTACGTCTTATCGCGATTTTTTGATGCAACGAAAAGAAAATTATCCCGAGATTGTATCAGAAGTACTTTAAATACTGGTTTTATTTTGCACTACATATAGATGTGAACAGGGATTTTCGTCTATGAAAAATGTCAGTGGGTCAAAAGAGAAAGAAAGAATGATATTGAGAGGAAACTGAAAATTGTAATGTCTTCAAATAATGATTTTATAATTGAATTAATTCCATAATAAAAATTATTTGATTTGTGCATTTCAATACGTTCTGCTGTACAAGTTAATTTTAAAAAGCAATTAACATGTATTGAAGTAATATTAATACTAATTTACAAACTTTTACTCAATCCTAGTTTTCCATGCTTATTTTGAGGCACTCTATTGTAAAAGAACATATTTAATCATTTACGGATCCGTTGATATGCCAAGAGGTATGTTTAAAATACATCTGTAGAACCCCTGCCATAACCTTACTTTGACACAGATCCAATGGATAAAAAATATACATACAAAATATAGTAATTATTAAAAAAAAGCAGTTAATGCTTATTTAAAACTTTTAAAATAATTTAGAATTAGGGTTTTTTTACGATTTCCATTCTCGTCCTATAATTTAGGCAACTTTTTTTCGCATCAAAAAGAAGGGGGGACAAAACTAAAGTTTTGCACTAAACTTAACGTTTCAAGCAATAATTTTATGATTTGTATGCTCGGTGTGTGCCTTACAATTTTTTATTACTTCGGATAATATATTCACTGATATTTTATATATCGTAAACCAAATAATAAAGTCTCACCTATAAATCCTGTTCTACGAAAAGACCAAATAACTGTGTTTTTTTTCATAGTGCGTTTAGGTAATATTTTTATTTATTTATAACTTTTGTTTCTAAAAAGACACTAAAAATGCATAAATATTTGACCCTATCAAAAATTCATTGTTTTTTATTTGGCAGAAAGCGTCTGAATAGGAAACAATATAATCATGTAAAAAGTTGTACTGTAAGCCCATAATAGTAGACAGAATCTATTTTGCATGTTGTTTTATGTAGTTTTTTTATCTCTTCGTCGAAAAACGCTTTTTTTATTTAATTGTAAAAGAAAAAACTTTTGCTATATGATATATCGTACAACTGACTATCTTAGATGCGTCAAAGGCCGGCATAGATTATTAACAAAAACAATTTTTAATTGGAAATGTTTTGCGTAAACCTCATCAAAGTTTTTTACATTAGTTGTTAATATGACATCTGATAGATGCAAAGAAATGTAAATAATAGGTGTAAAATAGTACGAAAATGGGTTTAAAAAATAATTTATCATGTCCAAACTCTAAAATCAAATGCTTTATCGTTTTTATTGCAAAAATATTGTAGCATACTGGGCTAGATAAAAAACATGCCTTACCATAAGCAATTTTATTGAAAATTTTGTTTTTTTAATTCTGGTTTGTCTTATGCCGAATTTAATCTTGTGCAAACTATGACTGCATATACAAATGATTTATATATCATAATATTTTTATATACACACGCTTATAAATACAAGTATCGAAAGCACAGCTTTAGTGTTGTCAAATGTGTATTAATTGTACCGCGCTGTGTCTGAAGCTACCCCCGCAAATAAAAATAAAAATAAACGCACAAAGCGGGAATACGCTGCCACGAAAAATTAACTAAAAGTACTGACTAAAAAAAATTACATACAAAAACACTAAACAGATTTTTATTTATTAAAAATTGCTTAATGCCACCATAATATAAAACACTTGTACTTAAACGTGCAAAATATTTAAATTTAACTTTTTTTATATTCAAAATTATACTTTACTGTTAGTATTGGCTATTTAGACTTTTTGGTCTTTCGTGCAGCATAATAGTTAGTACATCGCGCACCAAGTAAGACATAAAAGAATGTGCATTATACATCTAATTTGTCATAATTTATCGACAAGAAAGATTCTTATGCCCTCTGTTACAGTATTTATACAGTTTTATAGAGTAAAAAAAATCAGTGCTTGTATACGTAGATTCGAAAAACACGTGCATAAATTTATGACATTTAGTCAACGTTTTTAATATAATTAGTAATGGCCGTAAAAAATTGCGGTGCTGTATGCTTTTTACCCATTATAAAAAAGGGTTGCTGTATGTCTTATATTATGGGTAGCCATTGACCGGTAATGGAAATAATGATACGGTCATGAACCGGTAACTTTACGGTCCATGACCGGTTATAAAAAAAAATCATTTTTTATGAAATGGAACTTATGTTTTTTAATATATATCTCTTTTTAACCGATGAAGAAAACATACTTCGGTGTAAAAAACATTTGGCGCGTATAAATGCAATAAAACCGTTTCTTGTAAATAGCGTGTTTTCTACCTCTAATATAAATATCTGAAAATTGCATATACTTTTTTGGCAAAATTTATAATATAAACATGTTTTCGTTTCGATTAAGACTAATTGTTGAACCTCCGATAAAAAACATCAAAAAAGTGGCTTCTGCCATTACTGCGAAAATGTTTTTGATTTTTATTTTTGATTTTTTTGATTTTATGATTTTTTGTTATTTTTCAAAAATTAAAATGTATAAAAAATACATTAAAATGCATCAATAAAAAAAAAAAACTTTTGTAAAATGACAGTAATTTACATTTTTTCGTGTTAGTATACAAATATAAATTTTTCTAATATGCTCTTATGTTGTTTATTGTTATTTTCCATGACGCTTATATGAGTCATTACTTCTACTCAATTTTTTTTTACGTTTTAGTGGGATTTAATTTAAATAAAAACGGCTACCGAAATTCTTAGTGTATTAAAGTGACTGTTGCAGCGTTTAAAAACAATATAATAGGTAAGATAAAATTTTACCGCTTGTTTTTGCAAAATTGAACAATTAAATTTTGGATAATAAACTTGTAGGTAAAGCATTAAAGATTAAAAATATAAGATTAACAAAGAACGTATATGTTCACCTCATGAACAATGACCGTATACTTGACTAACCGGTCACTGCCAAGGAAGTACTCTTCCTATATCGAAATTAAGTAAAAATTATTTTTAAGACAATGATTTAGTAAATAATGTCTTTAAAAAAGTATAATTTCAATAATATCAACATTATAAAAAACAAATATTTATTTTCTTTGAAAACAAAGGTAGTATCATGGCATTTATAAGTTTATTTTAAAAATTACAAACGGATGTTATACAGCGTTTTAAAAGGTTTTTCTATGACATTTGCTATAAGATCATGTTTAACACAAAGTTCAATTTAAACGTTAACAACAATACTTGTAATTGTTTGTAGATACTATTTTGTTGTTAAACAACAGATGATTTGTTGTATTATAACCTACGACGAGAGCAGATGCACATGCTACTTTTTTTTTGCTTTGCGTTGCGGTCGCAGTTGCATTTCCTTTTAAAATTATAATAACATTTTTTTTTTTTCTTTTTACTTTTAATATGTATTTAAAGGTTCTGTTATGACAATACAAGTATCTTAAGTAAATTATATCGGTAAGGGTATTTCTTCAAAAAGTCAAAATTGCTAAAATAAGTCTTGCAGTGCAAAAAACACTTTCAAAATATAAACACGCTAGGCAACTACATTATATTTCGTTTATTGTGCCTTTTTTTGTCATTAGTGTAGTATGCTTACATCGGAAAATCGTATCATCGACAAACGGTTCTCGCATAGTTTTTATGCATTCTTTTTACAATATAAAATACAAAAATTGTCAATTTGACTACAATGTGTTGATGTGTTCGTATTCGCGTAAATATAACATTTTACAACGTATTTTGCGGTTTATTAGCGAAAAAAAATTCTGTACTTTTATCTTATATTTCTAACAACTTTACTAACTTTGTTTGTGTGCTTGTTCAATTACCGTATAAAAACTATGTGTTTGCATCCTATATTTTTCTTTCAGTAAAAAGGGTCTAAAACTTTTCATACACGGTATTTTTACAGGCACCTAAAATAAAGAACGTTTAGTATGCAAAAAGTTGTTATTAAATGAGACTAAATCTAAGTATTGCTGCTAAAAGCACTTTTTTGAGTAAAAAATATAGATATTTTTCTTCTTTTTTTTCTATTAAGACGCATTAAACGTTGTTATAAAAACAAGTAAATTTGTATTTTTTGTATCTCTAAACACTGAAAAGCAAAACATTGGTAAAAAAAAATACCGTTATCTAAGTTTTTTGCGTAAAAAAACTTTTTTAAGTAAAAAAAAGTGTTTTTTGCTGTGTTCCGCTGTAAACCAATGTTTATGTATAGCTGCAAATAATTAGGTCCACATATATATTACATAAAACAAAAATTGACTAAACGCATTACATTTTTTGGTATTTTTTTATGTTCGGTAGGGTTCAAATTTAACATATTTTACACCTTTTGCTGCTGCTGTGACTGTACTAGCATTTGCTTTAAGACTTTATTCAAAACAACTTTTTTGACTACAAACAATTATTACTTTTGTGTTTCAAATACCGTAATTTTTTTAATATTGCTATTTGGTGCAAAAAAACCGGTCTTTTTGTTTATTTTATACTGTGCTTTAATTCTTTTTTTTTTCGGTATCGGAGAACAGAGACGGTTTTACTTTTTAGGGAGCCCGGAGGCACTTTTTTTGAGGCCCCAGTAGAATTGCAAAATTTTTTAAGTAGTAGGCGGTGAAAAAAATACATTTCGTAATTTGAGGTCACCGCTGCTATTAAAATTTGCTGTATAACCATATTGAAACAGCTAAAAAAATTTAAATTTTCGATTGCGTATATTCATGATAGATTTAGTTGTAAAAAACAAAAACTCATGCTACATTGATGCACAGAATGCGAAGAAAGGGTGGTGGGAGAAATTTAGAAACTATAGTCAACAATTAGTTTTTTATTAAATAATTGTAAATATTATTGTAATTATGAAAAATTATAAAAATTAGACTTAAATTATAAAAATTTGGTGAAATATATAGCTAAAAACATGTCTTAAGACAATAATATAGAACCTACATGCCACGTGATGCAACAAAATTGCTCTTTCGTTTACGATAAAAGTATATTTGAAACAAGTGAAGAATTAATTCGCAATCAATTTCCCATAATACGTTGTTAAAAAACTACACCAGGTTTTAACTATCTCTTAAACAGATGGGAAAGACATTTTAACTATACAATATGTGACATTATGTACTGCATATTTATAAAACAAGCTCAGGGTTTCTTGCAAAAAACACACGTTTTATTTTAAATATATAAACAAAAAAGCTTCTATAAAAAAGAATAAACACAACTATAACTAGCATTTTGTATTTTTATAGTGCTTCTACTACACCAAAACAATTTACAACTATAAAACCCATGTTTTTATTTTTATATCGAAGGCTTATTATAAAAAGTGTAAATATATGTTTATCGTTACCCTGGGCACTGCTTGAAAAACTAAATATTGTTAGCTAATCATAAGTAAAATCAAAGCATGGGTTCATCTTTGTTTTGCACAAGGTTTAAACATAAAAAGCTCATCTTAAAAGTTTTATAAATATGGTAGACTTTAATTTTTTTGTTGTTTTTTGTAAAATTTAAAATCAAGTGCTCAAGTTATAAAAGATCTATGCGCAAAAAAGCGTTGCATTGATTTATAAAAAGTTATTCTATCTGTACTTTTAAACTGTTGCAACTTTTTCCAAATCGCTATTTGTAGAGTCTAGCAAGCTCTTGTATAGTTTCGCGTCTTTTTGCATAACATTTTGTCCAAAAAACTTCAAAAAAATTTTTTTTTATTAGTTCGCGCTTAGTGCAAAACTTGTCATTTTTTTACTTGCAAAAATAATGATTTAATGCTTTGTTGGTTGTTTTAACACAAAAAAACTGTCTCACTCAAAAAAAATATTTTGGCCTCCTGAGCCGACGGGCAGCTCTCGTGCCCCCAGTGCCCCCTTAAATCTGAGTCTGCAGTAAAATTTAACACTTCAAAGGTTTTTAGTACCGGTGTGTCACTATTCTGGGCTGGGGGCTGCGTACAAAGGCTGGTAAATGAAAATCATCATAAAAAGCACAATGCATTTTTGTTTAAACATTTTTTGAGACATATTATAAGAAATTTTACAATAAAACCATTTTGTCGCTTATCAGACATTTTCTACGTAACCGTTTTAAAGCGCTAGATATCCTTAAACAGTCAAAAAACATATTTCAAAAAATGTTAATTTGAACGCTCTTAATATGCATAGAAAATACCAGTAAATACTTATGAATAACTTAGAAATTTTTGTTGAGCACTGTTTCGTTCTATTAAAATTTTTTGTTTTTTTTAAAAAAAAACACCATTCTCTGCAAAAAATACTTTCAAAAATCGTATACAGCTTTTTTTGTAAACAATAATATAGCCAAAATACAAAGCTGGATAATTTCAGATTCTAGTTATACAAAAATTATACTTAACAAGTTAATGCTGCGAGGAAACGTGTCCGAGTTTACAATACTAGTTTTATAAGCAAATGGCCATGCTAAACGTTTGCAATATTTACACGTAATGTCAACTAAATTTCTAGTTAGAGACCTGTATCAATATGTTAATGTTATTCGCATTATTATTATATTAACAAAATTTATTATTGGAATGTTTTTTAAATTTTAAACATTTTGCAACCCAATATAGGATAATAAATGCAGTAAACTTATTGCGTGTAACAGATGGGCGGGGTAGAGTCGACACCATATTAAGATAAATAAAAGTGTAAACAAAACAGTATAAAATCCATGAAGCAAGTTCTATTACGTGTTTTGTGTGTGTTAATTTTAGCAAAATATTCGTTCATGGAATTTTGCAGCTGTATGCGCGTAAATTTCAATGTTTTAATGTATTTCATAGCACGAGAAGTGTTAAATGGCATAAAACGACTTTACGTAATAACAACATTTGACTAAAAAACAACAAAAAATGCTTCTTTGTTTTATAATCAATTGATTAATGTATAAAAACAATGCAATTGGTTGCATGTATCTCTAGACGTGCTTTTAATTTTACGATTTGGTTTTTGGTAACGTTTTTTTTTGCATTTCGGTTGTTTATTTGCCCTTTTACAAAGTTTGATTGCAAAAAACATACATCTTGTATGTTTTTAATAGTTTTACTTTACTTATTTGTGTAAAGTGCAATACACAGAGCCTTTTTAATATATTTTCAAATACTGTTGTGTGGTTAAGCGTATTGAATATTTTTTTTTACAAACACACAAAAAAAACAAGCAGTATCACATGATAAAAAAGGTTGACAAAAGGCACATCATATGATATATAGATTTAAACTTTATCTTTTATGAGTTAACCCGCATTAAAAATACAATCCGACATGCATCACGACAATGGCTCATCAAAGAGGAGGGTGGGGGTTTACCAGGGTCGTAACCCTCTCTGTAAAATAAAACACTGGCCTTGATTTATGGGTTAACATTTTTTCTGCATAAAAATGTATAAAAAACCATTTAAAAATTTCTTTTCTTGACAAATAATAGTTTTTATTATGTTGTAATTTTTTGAATACGCATTTTATATACCTTTTGACCAAAAACTATGAAGCACAATGTTAATTAACTTTAAAAACTTATGCACGAAGTAAAAATTAATAGGGTTCTCGCTTTGACAGTAAGTCCTAGTAGATATTAATATACACTTTTTGATATCTAATAAATACAAGTAATTTCTGCTATTTAATGACAAAAACGTAAATTTAAATGCCTTCGTACATCTTTTATGTCTACAAAAAAGGGTTTTTGTTATGAAACAGTCCATAAGTGTAACAAAATACTACAATATTAAAACTTTAACTAGGTTTTTAGTTTATTTTATACTGAAAACTAGTGTATGTAGGGATGTAATATCGTTGCGTTTAAAAAACAACAACCACAACAAAAAAAAACTTTTTTGTGGTAGTTTGCAGTATTTGTGGCACGCGCATAAATGTAGAAAACTACAAAACGACACAAACATCATAAGGGCTTACAGCGAAAAAAAGTGTATTTATTTTGCTTGTGCAAATACAAATTTTTAATTTTGCTTAAACCGATGTTAAAAACCGACTCAAGACACATATTGAAGCGTTCTTAAGAAAGCCTCTGACCTAAAAACAAACCTGTCATATTTTATAAACATTGATAAGGCAAGGTACTACGCGAAAAGTAAATAATGACGCAAAAAAGGGTTTTAAGAAAAATAAAAACAAGGTATACACAGGTTATAAACTGTTGTCGCATCCGTTATCACGAGACGTCGGCGTAAAAGCTTGCCTTGAAAACTAGTTATTGTCTTTAGTTTTAACGTTAAATAACGATTATAGTATCCTACTTGTTACCTCATGTCGGAAACGCAAAGCATAGCAGAAAAAACCATAGGCTAGCTTTTTTGCAATTTATGCAAGACTGGTATACTGTAAGCTAGCCTACAATGAGATTTGGAGGTATCAATTGTAAATTTTAGCATACAAATGAAATGAAAAGCAGCATTTTTAGAGCAATAAAAAACAACAAAAAAGTTTAGTTAATGGTTATATGCATATTCATTTGTACACGAGTTGTTTAAGGTGCACAAGTATGGTTGTTGTGAACAGACTATCATGATCATTTATTTTTCATAGTAAATTTCCCATTGTTTAAATTTTTAATTTTACACAAAACAGCATATCAATCCTTTTGACTGCATTCATGTCTACAAGTGCAGTTTGCGTTACTACTTAACACCTCTAGTAACATTAATATACAGATATCAATTATAATATGCAAACTCCAGATTATAGCATATCAGTGCAAGATCCAACTGTACAAAATAAGCAAACTATCTGAATGGTTTCTTAAAAAGTTGAGTTTTTATACGACAATTTTTGCTTATAAGTATTAAAATAAACATATTAAACGTACTGGTAATTTAATATCACAAAAAAAAACAAAACTGGTGATTGAAAAATGTTGCATTGCACAAAAAATGAAATGGTAAGCGCTCACAGTAGACAAAGTTACATTTACAAACATATAAAATGCTTTTAATATTTATACGGCTGTTATATTTATTTCAAATTTTTTATTTGTTTGCACAATCATATGTTGTATAACTAGACTGTAATTTATTTTTTATAGTAATAATTACTGCAGATATTGTACAATAATTTTACATACATCAATTTTTTTGTTTTTACATCAAATTTATACAAAGTATACATAATATTTCGGCATTTTTAGCAGTCATGACAACCATTCTACGTACGAACGGAATACCACCTAAGTATATTGACGAAAGTCATTTTACGACTACACAACGATTGAAATACACAGTGAACGAATCAGTCAAACCGTGTTGGCAACAAGAACGGAACAAAACAAAACTGATAAATAATTTGCAAATAAACAGCGTTTAAAAGTGTGCAGTGTTTTCTATAATCTTTTGATAATTTATACCAGATCGCGTACACGTCTCAGTGCGGTTTTACAGTAATTTCTAGTTCAATTATGACCTTTATATTCGGACCATGTACATTAAGATATTTTATTCAGCATGTACATTAACACTATATTTTTTCTGCGGGGTCAAATTCACGGTAAAAATAACTTATAGCGCAAAAAAACGCGCTTAATGAGTAGACCCCGACTTTAATAATGTATAAAACGAACGCGTCTGGCAGCCACAAATGTTTTATTTGTATATGATCTAGAAAATCTTCATCTTTGAAAACAAAGGTACAAACACATCTTCGTAACTGTGCAGTAAGCCTTGGCTACGCAAATAAAAAGATGCAGAAATGTGCGTATGATTAATAAAATGGAAACTTTATATTATGTTTGTGTTCATTTGCCTTTGTCTTGTATTTTTACGCAAACTTATCAGCAACCAGTTATGCTAGCGATGACCGTGTTAGAAACTTGTTAATTAGCTGCGTTGCAATTAGTTTTGATACATACTTTTCTTCAAAGAATCTATTTTCAGGCGCAAATAACTATGTGTTTGCTGCATTCCTATGTTTTACAATCCATTTCTATATATAACAAATCATTTTATCTAACCAGGCTTTTACAAACAAATTTAATATCTGCATATAATTATACAGAAAAACAATTATTATATATTTTTGTACAAAAAAACCAAGGTTGCTATTCTTTTAGCAGCACTAGTGTCTGTGGTGTTTTAAACTTAAATATAGTGCATTGAAAAATGTATTTTTTATATTTTTACGCTAACACAAAGTTTGTGGCATTTTACCGCTTAGTATTATTGTACAAAAAATGCGAAATTCTTAAGTAATCGATGTAGAATCACAGGCAACGTAACCGTATCGAATCTGTGTATCATTTCACACGCAAGACTAGGTAACACAACAGTGCAAGGTATTTTTTCCCTTTTACTTTAGCACGTGCAAAAGATCTGTATATCTATCGAAAGCCCAAAATAAGTTAGAAGTTTATTACAGCACTTTGAACTCGAGTGATTTTTTTGTGAAGTTATCCATTTTACATTTTTATATCGGCGGGTTCTAGATTCGCTTATTTTACCGATTTGTCGCAAACAAAATACTATTTTAATATAAAACAGTGCGACAGCTTTATAAATCTTACACGATGTGCTTGGTTTTTTGTATAAAATCTAAAACTGTATGAAAATTGTGGCTAATCGCCAGTTTTATACTATTTACATATAGTTGAAAAAATATTGTATATAAATTACTGTATCTTCGTTCTGTTGTGCATGTATTTCGCTGCAAATAAACTAGTAGAAGATAAAAACAAAAATTTAACATATCACGATAGACTATACACGCGTAAAAACTTACTTTAGTAAGTGTGGCGCGCGCTGGCGCTATCTGCGCCCAGCCCGCCCTCAGGTAAATAATAGGGAATAACCGAAAAACCAATATATGGCAAAATAAGTAAACATACATGAAGCTTTTCAAAAAAAATGGATTTTTTTGCTTAATATCGTAAAATTTTAGTTTTTTAGTTTTTTATAAAAAATTTGAAAAAAAAAAATACAGATAATTTTGGTATCTTTTTTGTAGAATAAACCTCCAGAAAATAACATTTCGCATTTTAGAGTGTATTGTTGTTTTATTTTAGCTTTGATTAGGCTCCAAACGGCGGGCTAAGCGCGGATGGCTCGCTGGGCGCGCCACAATAAGTATAGAGTATTACGTCAGCTGCATACATAAAAAAGTTTTTTTTCTCTATTTATATTACAAAACTGTGCTTCTTTTTTTATGTCGTCTTACATTAAAGCTTATATTAACAGGGCCTATAACAGCAACCAAGTTGCTATGCAATTTTCCACATGCGCACTAGTGTTTTTTGTTTTATGTTGTTTAATATTGTTCCATGTGAGGGTTTAAATATAAAAAATCTTGCTGAAAATTCTCCTTTTTTTCGACGTTATAAATCAAGTTTTAGCAAAAAAAACCGTTACCTGTACATTTGTAATCTATAAGTATTACTCATCGGTCTTCGAAAATCAAAGTCGGCAAAAAAAATCCAGTTCAACCCCCCTATAATAATCCCGATAACGCCACTGCATCACGATATTATCGAATTACAATTTGTTGACGAATTAAGCTTTACCGCGATATGTGCGCGTTTTTTGCTCTTTTAAAAATGTACGCAACTGGAGACTTGAACTGGTATAATACACTATTATCAAAAATAAACTGGTCTTAAAAAGTTTTTTTACAGCAATAAAACCTAGGTTTTACACTTATTTGTCAGGTGCAAATTTATGAACGGCTGTAAACAAGCTATGAACTTGCGTTTACTTTTAAATGACGTGTTTGCAAAAGAATACTAAGCTTTTATACATATATATAAAAGCAAGAATAGCACTAAGTAGTTATATGCAAAGAAGTTGCATTATATACATTTTTCTGCGCATAATCATACCTTTTTTAAAAAGTCGCACTAATATTTCATTTATAACTATAACAACAAAGCAAAGACCAAGAAAACACGATTTACGACCCTTATTATAATTAGCCCATTTACTTTAAGTCAAAAAAAAACATATAATACATCACTACGCTCTAGTCTATTTACGTCATCTTCCGATATATTTTGAATTTCATACACATAAAAATAGATGTAAAGCAAACTTATAGTATAAAAACAAAAAAAGTCAAAACCAACAAAAATATGCTGTAAAGCGTTTTATTAAACATACATTTTTCATTTAGTCATATATTAAAAACAGATATGGCTAACAGCTGTCTTTTAAAAAATGGTTACATAATTTTCTTTATTTTTGTTTTCTTTAGTCACAGTTTATTGCATCACTGTCAAAATACAAAACACATAAAGTGGCTTTTTGTGTAACATGACTTTAGCGTCTAATCGACAAAAGTCTCGGCGCAAAAAACAAAAAACATAAAAATTAAAGATTATCTTCTTTAGTATTTTTTTAGGCATTTGAGCCAGATAAAAAAAACCAGAATAAATTGTAAAACTGTATATATAGCTTTTGTAGTAAAAAAACATTACAATTTTTTTCAAGCTATTACTTTTTAAGATGTATTTGTGTATTTTGCTTTTTTTGTTTTTAATGTTTTCTGTATAGTTTTTTTCATGTTTTATGACTTTTCAGTACCCTCTTGTAATAAACCACTATAGTTCTAGACTCTTACAATTAAAAACCATACGTAAAAACATTTTTAGCAAAGAGTTGCAAAAAACGCTGAATTATAAATTACGAACAAACTTTTCTGTAAGCATTACATTAAAAATGCTTTTTGGTGGCTTTTATTTGTGCATAGTGTATTATAAATGGGTTTGTCATATTATTTATGACAATATTGTAGGTTTAAGTTAGGGATGTACCGAATCAATGTTTTCTAAAAAGGCCGGATACCGGATCAAAAATGCGACCAATCCAGCCATTGACCGACTACCAGATCAAAAATTCAAACGATCTGGTCATTGACCGGATATCGGTGAATTTTTTTAAAATGTAATTTTAAAGAAAAAAAAACGCGTTAAAATTTATACGAAAAAATGGTAAAAAAATACAGGATCTTTACGCATTTTATAGTAATGTTTATTTTATTTTTATTTTGTTTTGTTTTTTAATATGGTATATTTTTTAAAGATTCCTTTGTACTTGCCTGCTACGGCGTTTGTATTTTCCGTACCAAACAAAACTAAATTTTTTAACGCTATATAATTTATGTTCTTGATACTAGTGCTTTAAATTATGAGGAAGAAATTGTGAAGGATTTTTAAATTTTATGGGGATTTTTTTTATAGTGACGATTGACGTTAAATCTATAAAAAATTAAACCACTGTACTATTCCCTAAACTGCATTAGCATACAAATGCGGTTTACTTTATCTGCATTGAAAATACGAATTTTTTGTGTAATTTGTCGCTTTAATTATCAAAAACCTCTTAAAAGAACACATACGATAAAGCAAAGCAGAACACTATTTTTTTATTATTGCAACGTACGAAAACATTTATTTATCTTGTTCTTGCATTTTGGACAATCTTGTAAGATAATTTTAATAGCCCCATAAAAAAAGGAATTTTTTAATTGTACTAAAATGCAAAATATCTTAAAAATCAGTAATTTAAACAAGAATTAAAACAAACAAAAGCAAATTTATTTACAAGGTTTACCGAAAAATTCACACCTCTAGATGAACCACTAAGGTTTATATGTATTGCGGCTGAAAAATGATGTAATTGCTGCAATAAGCAATTTTGTCTTTTTGTGCCAAATAAAAATATTAAGGGTCTGTTTTTTTTATTTTACTTGCCAGACTTTTTTATTATTATTATACTTTTTTTTGTAAGCTTTTATTAGCCTTATTACGCAGCAATTTTACATATGATATTTTTTTTACGTTATAAATACGCTGATGACTCACTTATAAAACATCTAAAAGTAATCGATCTCGTATTACTCAATGTCAATGACATTTATTTATTACGCAGGCAAATTATATCTATTACACTAGTGTAAGAATTTCCTACAGAAATGCATACAGTAAGCTCTTAATAGTACCATACTTTGCGCATTAAAGTAAAGCTAGCATTTCAAAAATATATAATAGTGGTATTTTTTGTCATTAGTACAATCAAAATGTTCTACTGGTAAATCAATCTAAGTTTTTTTTTGTTTTATATAAAAATAATATAAATGATATACTTGTAGTTTTCAACATTACACAGAGGAAGAAATAAGTTAAGTGCATAAAATTACAACTAGATAATTATACTCACGCAATATATAGATATTGTTGGATTAGGCTCTTGATGTCTTCGATTTCTAAACAGAAGACATGAGATAAAAAGAATACTATTTATTTAAACTTCTCATCTTAATATGGTTATCCTAATACATCTGTAAACAATGTATTATGTGTTATCACAACACCAATAAAATACTTAAATACAAAAATGACAATGTTTAATATCTCAAAACGTAATTTCGATAGCGCAAAATACTTCAAAACTGCTTTCTTAGCGCAAAACAAATCGGATGCTAGTACAGGGGGATCAGGTGCATTCTTACCTTTATTTAGTTAGGTTTAGTACCAAACTTATAGTGTCGGGCAAACCATCTATCTCTGCAGTTTCCCTTTTTTGTGTCGAATGTCTTTATAATATATTTCTTTCACCTAAAATGATTGTATACCGTCGCCATAGATCCGTTCTTGTATTCTCGTTTTATTTATGACTCCATATCTTCTTTACATGTTTTCGGTGTATTTTTTTGATTTAATAGCCGTACTTAAATTCATTTTGACTTTTGTGCTTTTTTCTAAATCGCTCACTTGTACTGCTCTGCTTTTTAACAACAAGACTTTAATTTAATTCTATGATATCCATATTAGGCTTCAACTGTAGTCCCTTATATTAAGAAGTAAAACAATCTTCTATTAAATTACTCAATGCTACATAAGTTCATGCCCCAGATTGTTTTTGTGCTTTTCTTACAGTTCTGTTATCGTGTTTAATTCGGCCGGCTTCTTGGTGATAGTACGGAATTGTAAATTGTTGCGTTACACATTTACTTTCGTCGTACTTTTGCACCAGAAAACTGTCGACATCTCATCTATTGTTACATCTAAGTATTTGAAATGGTATCTGTTGAAGTTTTTATTTTAAAAAAAGTAACCACATTTGCCGCGCGTTTATATTTATAGCCTTACACTATATTTTTTGACTTAAAAAGATAATTTCGACTATAATTTAAAGTTTTTTCATTCTTTCAAGTACCTTGATTGCAAAATGTTTTCGAGTTTGCATACCTTGACGTAATTGACAACTCTAGTCATAAAAATATTTCTTTTTTGCGCATACTTTACATTGCCTGCAAATTTTACATTTTTTTCTTAGTGTCATGTTTATTCCAGCAGCCTTATAGTCATGTTAAATCGTTCTTCTATGCAACTATTTTTTATAATAATTACCTCTCTCAATATAAAAATTTCTCTTGTTGTCAGAAAGAAAAATCACTACTCCTTCTTCTTGCATTTTGTCAATTTAAAATATGCTAACATTTAAAACTGTGACGCATGACTCTTGGACCTTCCATACGCGGCAATAACCTTACATCTCTACAATAATTCGGTCGGGCTACTGGTCAAAGCATTTAACACTAAGATTATAGCCCTAGTCTATATGTCGATTTGAAGAACAATTATTCCAACCTGGGCAAGTATTCTTATTCCTTTAAGACCAAATAGAATTCCTTTCTCCTTCTAGCAAGGCACGATGATCCGTCACGACTTACAACTCTTTCCCTTTTAGAAAACAAATAATTAGTTTTTTAAAAGCCCAAAGGGCAGCTATTGTTTCTCGTTCAGTAGTTTTAAAGTTTATCTCGGATGTGCTTAAACTTCGGTAAAAAAAGCAACTACATAAAAACCCCAAAACAGTACTGCACCTAGGCCTCCACCACTTGCATCTGTTTAAGTGCAAAATTTCAATCTAAATTTGCTATATAAAATGTCAGATAATCACTAATCTTAGATTTTAACAAACTAAATCGTTCAGTTGAGGAAAATTCGCACTAAAAATTATAAGGTTTTTCCTTTCATTTCAGCAAATGACTTTACGAGCTCAGTTACATTTCTCACAAACAACCATCATAAATGCAGAGTCCATATAAACTTTGTAATTTGTATTGTGTAGCATGAACTTAATAATCACAAATCCTTTGTGCACGTGCTGAAAATGGTCTTATCATGTAACTTGATTTTATATCCTATGAAATTTACTTTATCTAATCCTCCAACTGGTTTCTTCGTGTTAAGTAGCACAATTATTGAGTCGACCTGTTCACTACCATCTTAAAATTAGTGTCGTATAATGTTTCTTGTCAACCAGGCACCAGTACGTCATCTTTGTACACTTCGCCATTGATCCTTATATGATCTCTGCATATCCATACATATTTCTTTAGAAGATAGCAAATGCATATCGAAACCCTTGTGATCTCTATGCAAACTGTATTTCCTTTTCCCAACCAGGAATACTGCTTTCTCTGTGTCACTTTCCCTAAGATTGACGTAAAAAACATCCCCGAAATCAATTACAGAAAATACTTTCTTTCTCTTAATCTTCCCAGCAACTCGGGGATTTTTGGGATTTTATGATTTTAACCGGAGATTAGTCGTTTACTAGGCGTACATCAACGCAAAATCTCAATGAGTTATCTATCTTCTTTCTAAGAACCACCGGATGTAACCACTTAAAGCTGCTTTCTTCCACAATATCTTTTTGCTCACATCTTTGCATCGGATAAAAAAAAATACAACAGATCTATATGGGATCTGACCGGTCTTGTCCAATTACAATATCTTAGCCTCTAGTTTTTTTTTTTACATTCAAATATGTTTGGCAATGTTTGATTTATGTATGCATGTTAAACGTACGCCCATTTAAGGTCGGTTTACTTTCATTATAATGCAACAATAACATTTTTTAGGAATCTTTACATTGTCTTTTGCATCTAAAACTACATATGATTCAGCAGTTTTAGTTTTGTTATCAGCTAGTTCAAAAGTGTCATGCCATGAAATGGATGTCTATGAGGAGAAATGTTTTCATGCTAGAGTCGGAATGATACTATGAGATGTTCAGATATTAAGCGTGACAGGAAGCCGTTTGTTATCTAGAAATAAAAAAAAATCTTGTATATTAATTTTTGACTCTTCTTAATGCTAAGAAACTTCTTATCATTGCAATAACCCATAACACGCCCTGGCTTGTTACGAGTAAAACAAAGACGCTTTGCCTTTCGGTCCTTGTTATTCTACCTAAAACATTCAATAGATTTTTGTGCACTTTTTCCACAAAAATTAACATTTACTCGTGTCAATCTGCACACTTCTAATATTTCTTTAAATTTTCAAGTGCATATCTTTTCTCACCTTTCGACTCCTTATACCATTTACTTGTAATTCCTAAGCTCTAATATCAAGCTGAAAAAGCTCTTCGTTGTGTAAATACACCATCATATGAATGTGTAAAACCAGCTTCATCCTCCCAACAAATTTGTATCCTTTCTTATCATAAATTCCTCTTATTTTTGTGAATTTATTAAACCCTCGCATGTACTCAGAGTACTCCTCTATATTTTTTGCCGGAATTGATCCAAACTTTTGCCTGTGCAGTAGAAAATCACCTCATTTTTAATATCAACCCAAATTCCCGGCAAAAAGGGATCAAGGGCTAACTGGAAATACCATACCCGTATATCCGGACTTTGCTTTTATAATAAGAGCATTAATATGCATTTTTTTTTATGTTTAGAAAAAACTAATTTTGCTCAGCATAAGCCGACCTTCTAATCTTACTGCTCTTTCCGCCTTTGTTCTAACAATCCGAACTCTTGTTTATTTACCTTGTAGTCCCTTGCGGCTGTACACAGTTTTTGTTTTGTTTGTGACGCTTGGAAATATCCAAGATACAACGTCATCGTCGCGTTTAGTATTACTCGCGTTGCTTAAGGCGTATAAGGTCTTTGATTTTGCAACAGGGGACATAAGAAAAAAATGGTACAACTTATTTATATTCCTCTTCCTTATAAACTTTTGTTACTAAAATCTGACACAATGTATTTTGATCTAACACAAAGTAATATTCTGCTAAAACACATGAATGATAATGTTTAAGACTTTACACCGCAAATTTGATAGCAGAAAATAATTCCAAATTGTGAGTTCTCGTCGCAAAACGGGTCAGAAAAAAGTACAAGTAAAAACACCGATTTCTTGCTATCATTTAGTATAGTTTAGTGCCACACTTTGTGTGTCAAGCACAGCAGATTTGAAAAACATAATGTACAAAAAATAACAGTATATGAGTACAATGCATTATATATATGTTTTAACTGCTTTATGTTCCTTTTTTTTCTGTCAATATTAAATCTGTTTTGCATCCTGATAGGTCTTTTGACTGCAATTAAACACATAAAATATCACTATTGCAGTTTTTTTTCATGCAATTATTTTTTTAGTAAACTAGATTTCACAACGGATAAAGCGGTTTTTGTAAAATATGATCCATTTCAAAGGTTTTTTAAAACAAATATTTTGCTTTACAAATTTTCAAATATCACGGGATACTTTATTACGTATACCTTGTATAAAACCCTAAAGATAAGTGCCATTAAAACCGATATAAAGAAAAAATTTAGTGACAGTAATGTTATGTTTTAATGGAATGATATCGGTGTTTTTTCTGTCGAATTTTTTTAGTTATATGATTCATTTTACATACAGTAGCATGTTAATTATACGTCCCAATAGGATTTTGCACAAACCTATACAACGATCCCACGTAATACAACATTTTATGTTATTATAATATAGAAATTCAAACTAAAACAGAAAAAAAACAGTATTTTTTCCATGCAATAACTATAAAAATATGGCGTTTTTAGGGATTAGAATATAAATATTTCAATATATAAATATATAATTTGCAAAAATTAGCTTTTAGCAAAAATGACTAATAACAAAGTAAATTTGTATGATGCCCACGTTTTTACCTGCATTTCAAAACAATTATATGTATAATAGTTGTCGGTAGATGGTCAATTTATATAGGCCAAGAATCACTTTTTTTGCGATTGTGTCCAAAGTTTGTATTTTATTATTACACACGACATATAAAGCCGATGGAGTAATACAACATATGGATATACGCATGTATGTAATACGGTTTAAATTTTTGTATTGTTTTGTTAATATTTTGTAATACCATTTCAAATTATTTTTTGATTTACAAATAATTTTACTGGTTCGGCCAAATTTGTTTCAAAAAGCCGCATGCCTTATTCGCACAATCCGGTGGCCGGATCGGTCGTATGCCGGACCGGTTCGGCGGATCGGTAAACCCTAGTTTAAGTTATATTAAAATAATTTGACCTTTGGTTTGATACTTATTTAAAGATGATGTATTAGAATAAAATGATGACAAACTTTTTCGTGTGTTTTTGGCATAATATTGATGTTGCAGAAATTATGCTCATTTTCTCCAGATAATGATAGCCGCTAGGTAAATAAACATTAAAGGGGTATATACATAGATTACACATAATCAAAAAAAAATAAAAGTAAAGATTTTGACACAGTGTATGCTAGAAAACTAAAAAAAATAAAAAATTAAATTAAATTGAAATAAACATAATTGCAGCGCATTACGAAGACATAGTATTGACAATTAAGCTTGTAATTTTGCTGTTTACTGTATTTTACATTATTTTCTATTAGGCTTGTCTATATGACTTCTTATAGCTAAAATATGTATTTTTAACAGATCGAAAGCCTGTTCAACTAAAGAAATATGCATATTACATATATTTGTTGTTCAGTAAAAGTTTCGCATACAAACTTGCAAAAAAAATGTTACCTTTACATGCCAACCACATAAAAAGAGTATTACTTTATTTTTCTGCGATATGCATATTTGTTTTTTTATTTGATACTCTGTTTATTTTTTCTTGATATTTAGGCAGTTTTGTCTTTATGGTTCTTTTGATATAAAATTTTGTCCCTAAGTTGTAGAAAAAAGCATAAAAAGCTTTGGAGGATTTGGAGAAAATACTTGTTTTCGCAAAAAAGGCAAAACAGTATATGTTTTTTACAAATCTTTTGCTTATATGCATAGTAAAATATCATTTAAAGTTCACATATTAATAATCTCCGAATAAAAGAGCCAAACTAAAAGAGCCGAATAAAAATGACCGAAAATAAAAACGGGCTAAAATGCGTATGGGCCGAAAATAAATGCCTAAAACCAAAAGGTGCGAAAATAAAAGAAAGACCACAATTTATTGCAGATAAAACTAAAGTAAACCCCCAATATATTTGATTTTATTGTTTTTTTTTCTAAATAATGTCTAAGACTTTAATTTTTGGCCTTTTTGGTTAGGATTTTTTTCAGTTTTCGGTCCGTTTAAATTTCAGCCCTTTTTAATTTCAGTTCTCCTTTTTTTTACTTTTTTATTTTGACATTTTTTTGTAGATCAATATTAAATTTATAATTCCCATATTAATTAGATATCTATTTAATTAAATTAAATCAATTTTAGTTAATCACGGCTAATTTTAAAACTACAAAATGCTTAGATGTTGTTGTCTCTCGTTCGAGCGAGCCACTGCCAGATAAAAAATAAGTGCTCGTATATAAATGCTGATTTACGTGGATTAAAGCAAGGTTCTTATGTGTTTGACAAGTAACATAAAACAATTTATACCTTGTGAGACGCTTTTCTTATGGATATATTTTGTATAATAAACAGGTTTATTGGAAAAATAATAAAAAAAGATATATGTTTTTTACTTTTAGATAATAAAAAGCATAAAAATTTCCAGGGTACTTAAACATACTAAAAAAAATGGTGCATAATTGAAATTCATATCATCATTATAAGTTATAATAAAGAAATATTGGGACACATTAAAAGTGAAATCTAAAGGTTTAAAACCACTCAAAAGTAATTTTTTTTATTTTGTAGCCGAATACATGATCAGCAAACGCTATTTTGTTTTTTTTTTTTTTTAAAACCCCGTTTTCTCTTCTTATAAAGATCAACATAAATTTTAATACAATATCAATTTGATTTTCTTTACAAATAAAACATCGGCAAAAATAGTTAAAAAAATCTCTTTTATACATAATGAGCTATACGGTAGCTGTTAGAAAAACCAATTCGCAAAAAAAAAAAAATATCGCATACACATGCATTCTTAAAACCTTTTTTTTTTGTATAAAAAAACTACGTTTACGTTATAATACTGTTTTCTACATAATGACATTGTATTAAGTATGTGACTTTTATTGTCGATTTTTGCAACAAAACTAGAAATATTGTATTTTGCAAATTTCTGGCACTTTAAAAAAGTGATCATAAACAATATATTGTCACTACAATATATTGTACCCGTGTCTCAACAATATATTTATTGTCAATTGAACAATATTTTTTTTATCGTACCTACAATGAAGAAGCCTAATCCATATAAAAGAAATCATTTTTTTGTTATATGTCATGATAGTGGCGTGCCCAAGAATTTTTTTTACCGGGAGTCAGTCTGTGTTTGTGAGAAAAATAGGGCTTAAAAACATAATTTATGGATGTTTTAAACTTTATTTTTTTTTGAAATAATCGGTATTAGAAATTTTTTATTTGGGTTTCTAAATCAGAAAAATCTCTGCACAAAAAAAGCCCCCTCCCTTAAAATCGGGCGTAAAAAATTTTCCGCAAGAGGGGGTGCGTCCCCCCCCATAGGCACGCCACTGTTATATGCATATGCAAATACAACAAATTATTTTGTATAAGTTTTACATATTTTACTCAAAAAACACATTTTTACGACAAAAATTCTTCAAAATAATACCAGCTGTTTTTCTACAATAATTTACATATCGAAGCATTTTCTGCAAATACACAAGCTCGTTTGTTCTGTGTAAAGTGCACAGAGTCGATCTTAAAATTTTAATTAAAAAGATCCGTGCAATTTAACTGCTTAAAGTTGCATTTAAAAAGTCAAAATCTCCACATAAAAATATATTTTTGCATTTTGTGCCTAAAAGTTGTTTTTTTCCGAGAATATACAGTATAATCTGATTTTTTTCCAAAGAAAAATAAAGAACAATATATTTTTATTGTGACAATATATTTTTATAGTGACAATATATTTTTATTGTGACAATATATTTATTGTTAGCGTGGAAAAAACAATACAATAGTTACGATCACTGCTTTACATTGATCAAAAATTTAAATTCCGATTGCCTTAGTAATTTCCAATAACAACTGATCCTATCCCTTTTATTAACCTCAATGATTATCTAATAAAAAGTCACTACACGTGTTTTAAGTTTGTGAAAAGTAAACCATAGACTGAATTATTCACCTGCTATACTTTTAGGTGGAAATGAAGCCTAAAATGATTTTTAAAGTGTTTCAATGTAGTTTAGTGCTATAATTTTTTTTTTCAAATGATAACTATGAAAGCAAAAAAAAAAAATCACAATTCAACATAGAGAAAAGCTATAAGAGTATCTATATATACAACATGTCAATAATAAATGTATGTATGCGGCTTATATAGTTGTAAAATGGAAAGCCAACGTTCTTAGTATGATACTACTGACGGTAAAAGAATTGGAAAGAAACACCCTTTTAAAATTTTTTCCAAAGGTTAAGATGGACAAAGTTAAATGATGAAATAAAGAATACTACTATAAATAGGAAATAAATGATATAAGATCGTTTTTCTCGCTAAATAGTACATAGAGCCAAAAGAAATAAGTCTTTTCTAACTTCTGCTATATTTAATAGCCAGTGATTTGCAGAAATATATTAAAAGCAAACTACAAGCAAATTTAAGAATTGCAAAACCCCAAAACCCAATATTAGCCAAACGAAGAAGTTATGATTGTAAAGAAACATCACAATAATTATTGAAGGGTTTTAATTCCAAACATTCTAAAAAAAATTAAAACACCTAATTTTTTAACAAAAAATTTTTTTATGTATGTTTTTACAAAAAACAGTATAAAAACTCGATAAAAAAATTTATAAATAACATATGAGTATAAAAGTTGCAAAACAGTTTTGCACAATTTTGTTATCATGGTAAACAGCAAGGGGTAAACTCGCCACGGCGCTCTTAATAAAAGGGGTGGAAACTCGCCAGGACACAAAATTTAGGGCATATTTTTTAAATAAAAACAAAACATAGCTAAAAAGATTTTTTATGTAAAAAATACTAGAAAACACAAAATATGTAGCTATTTTTTCATTTTATATATTTATTTATTACTTAGCCTAACCCTAAGTGAACCCCTACCGAACCTAACCCTAGATAATCAAAATACATTTTGTAAACATATTTTAACTTTTGCATTAGGGCTGGTAAAAAACACCAAAAACAAAATAGTTAACTATTAAAAGTTACTTATAAATAACGTAAAAAATGTAAAAATTAAAATTACTAAAAGATTTCACACTTCCTTATATAGCAATGCTTACTAGAAACCCCATTATTATAACATCCCATCCATATTAAATGGATTTTTACTTGCCTGAAAAGATCTATTACGCTACAAATTATTTTCTTCAAAATCTGGTAACTGAAAGAAAAAAATAATTTATTCTTGAAAATGTAGATAGCTAAAGAAATGCTGTTTTCGTTCCTTTTAAAAATATTCAACCGACATTTTATTTTTTTCGTTTTTTATTTGTATTGTTTAAATTGCCGGCAAATGGATTTTTATCTTTTATTTTAAGCAGAGAATCCATTTTAGTTTCCGTTCTTTAATTGGCACATTTTAAATTTTTTTTATACCTACAAATAATTTAGTTCATGAATTTAGTTGTCTTTACTGTGTTTATTAATTTACCCCGTCCGTTAAATAGCATCCTAGTTATTTTTATAAGCTTTTTGTAGGTTCGTAGTCATAATCAGGGCTGCCAGAACATATACCAGGGTGGTATATATTTTTGGACCTAAAATATACCCCAAATATACCTGATTAAAATTTTATATTATAGCTACCTAGGAAAGTGCTTTATCAAAAGTTCTTAACAGTGGTATTTTTGATATCGCAATAGAATAAAGAAAGACTGAACCCATATCAAAATACAATAGAAATAAAAAATAAAAGGAATTAAGACAACTTGAAAACATAAATGCAATAGGTATACATTAATGCAATAGGTATACATTAATAGATTAGTTAGAACAAATTATTTTACATTCGTTTGTCAAATCTCGCAATCTTTATATTGCTTTTTTCTTATAAAATACACAAAAATGAATATATAACTTACGATATTTTTTTTATATAAATTATATGTAAAAAACTAATTTTAACGATATAAATTTCTTGTTCAATAGTTAATAAAGCATTTATTAATTTAAAAACTGAAACAATAAAAAATATTGTATAACTATAGCTAATATAATATTTTGCATTTTTTTTGACATTATTCTAAATGCTTGTATATAAACATTCGCCACCATCAAGTTTAATATTTACTACCATTTTTTCAAAACCTATCATTTAAGCCGTATTACATTTATATTCGCTATAGTGGAGTAGACTTATATAAAATACATATATATGTTTATAATTTTAAATGATTACTTAAAGCCAGTGGCGTACCCAGGGGGGCTAGGGTCTGGGGGGGGGGTGTACCCCCCCCCCCCCCTTCGGAAAAATTTACACGCCTGAATTTAAGGGGGGGTCTTTTTTGTGCAGAGATTTTTTTGATTTTAAGAATCCAAATATAAAATTTTAAACTGCAATTTTTTCAAAAAAAAATTATAAACTTTAAACCCTCGAAAAACAAGGTTTTTACGCCCAACTTTTTCAAAAAACACTGACTACCCCCGGGCTCAAAAATTCCTGGGTACGCCACTGCTTAAAGCTTATGGCATGTTTGTAAAAATTAACATGAAAGCACTTGCTTATTAATTTGGGATAAGATCCACCAATTTTTACGAAGTATCAGAATTTATGAAATTCTAAAAAATATACCCAATATACCTGAAATATATACCAGCCTTTTTTGAGACTAAAATATACCCCATATCTGGAAAATGGGCTTAAAATATACCTTCTGGCAGCCCTGGTCATAATCCTCTAAAAAACTACATTATGCTGTATTATAAAACTTGATAATTTTTAATGGCATTAAATTTTCTAATTTGCTTTTGCTCTTATTACTAACATATATTTATCGTGTATATTTTCTTGCCCATCTTTTCATACCGACGCAGATGCGTAACCAGGAACTTTTGAGCCAGGGGTAATCAGTGTTTTTAAAAAAAACAGGCCAAAAACATTTTTTTTAGCGTTTTCAACGTTATAATTTTTTTTTTGTAAATTTTTCTTGGTAAAAATTTTTATTTAGATTCTCAAAATCAAAAAAATATCTGCAC
>JAQFYM010002025.1:0-26644 GCA_034694785.1 Agrenia bidenticulata | reverse complement strand
GTAGTTTCTTATTGTTTTTAACAAGATTTTATCAATGATAAAATTTATCATATGTAAGATTTCGGACATGCCTATTGTAGTAAATCAGTTGTTCACTAGACACCTTATATACAAGTATATTGTTTTAACGTTTTAGGATTCTTATTTATCAATTAAAATGTCGATTTATTATTTTATGGTATAAAAAATTGCTATTCACCATTTTTTCTTATTTGGTATGTTTTGTTGTGCAAAAAATACATAAAATATTACCCGCATTTGTTAATATTTTACACTTTTGCGTTTGGTTTTATCCAATAACGAAATAAATTTTACAAACTAATCATTGCTATATGTTTTCTTTAACAAAATTTGGAACTAAGACTTAAACTGCCAATATATTTTTGTCGAGTAATTACAACAAAAATTTTTTTTTTACGCTTATCTTAAATACATAATTTTTTGTAAGGGAAAAAATTTTGCCGGCGGTTTTTTTTTAGTCTGTACACTTCTTTATGTTTTTTAGTCTAAAAGTTTCTAATAGGGCATTAATTATGCAGACCAAATTTAACCTAAATATAAAAGGAACACTAAAGAAATATAGATAAAATGTAAACTAAATAAAATATTTTTTAAATAAATGTATTTTCGCAATTAATAATTGTCGAGCGCCATTACGGCGACATGTGCCATTAAAGTGACATTTTTTCCTGATGCCATTAGGGTGACATTTTTAGCATCGTAATATTTTTTACTGCCGGGATTCGAACCCAGGTACCTAAGGCTAAACCAGTTTTAGCCAACCCATTACATTGCAGAGGAATAGAAAATCAAAACCGTCAATCATGTAAGAACCTATAGCCCATTATATGGGCATTCCCATTTTATATCATTCCTTTTGGGCGTCACTGATTAAATTTGGATTTTCAACTGAAAGATGTAAACTATTTATATAAGCCGAAATAAATTTTTGAGATTTGCATAAAAATTACATATACAGAAGGGGTCTTGATGACTTTGTAATATAAACAACACCACCTTAATAGCGGTTGAATGCATTTAAAAGACTTTTATAATTACATGAATACAATTATGTGAAACTAAGTTAAAAATACATGTATTTTTTAGAATAATTTACATTTATATGGTTCATATTAAAATAATATTGGGAAGGTTTTACTTAAAAAATAAAATAAAACGTAAAAAAAAATCAGCAAGTATCTTTAAACATGTATACAATTAATGCATATATATGGTCTTTAAAATATAAATAATAAATTAAATTATTTTTTTTTATAACTTATTTTTATAACTGTATTTAAAATGCATGTTCGAAACGAATTTTGATTATATATATACCAATATAAAATAAAAATATTCTTGATCTTTCAACTTGCCAAATTAAGAAATTCAAGACATCTTCAGTGCACTTAAGCAATTGTGAAAAATTCAATAATTATTTTTAATACACATAAAGGCAGCTAACAATATAATTTACAAGAAAGAATGAATCGGGTAGATAGAAATATGTAACAAGGGTGCATTGTTATACACCACCCGTAAATATATAGGTTTCATAAATATAATCAAGTTTTGTTAAAGATAATTTTTACTACCAATATTTTAGTTTGCATCTTGTTGTAATCTTTTTAAATGCAACTAAAAACAACCAAACACTTTGACAAGAACAATTTTCTTACAGTCATATATAAATCAATGTAGCCTTTACATAATTGCTAATTATGCTATACTAAAAACAAACAAGTTGGCTTTGCTTCAAACAAACTTTAGTATTCAATGTGTTTTACATGCAGATTTAGCCAAAAACGCACTATATTTGCACTTAAAAATGCTAAAAAAGTAAAAAAATAGTGTTTTATATGGCATCATCTCTTACGAATGCAATCGGACTATATTTATAAACATATATTAAAGTTTTACTGTATTAAAAGCAATACTTCTATATTTTAAACTGAAAAACTGCAGAAAATATTTATAGTTTGTATTAAAAATAGAGCATATAACAGTATGGTGTTACAAAGAGTTTAATACGCTTTAACAGAAAAACTAGACAAGAAATGTATATTCTAATGCATAAAATGAATTTAAATAAGTATATCATACAATTTATATTAGCCTTTTTTGCATTCAGTAGAATATTGCGGATCGGGATGATAAAGTGCAGTTTATTCCGCGAATAAAATAATACGAATAAAAAAATGGCTTTATAACATAAAAACTTTAGTTGTGTTTTATTGAAAATACCTAAGTAAAAATACCTGCTACTAAGTGATACTGACTTCGTATGAACCCAGCTTGAGTAAGATGATATAGTATTGATTTTAAACAATCAGTATACACTTTTGTCACTTAACATGAAATTACAATTAGAATAAACAAGACTGATATCATAATACAGGCTAAAAATGAATACAATAAAACTTTCTATAACCTTAACTTAAGAAATCTTTTGTCTCAAAGACACAAAATTAGATTTCTCTAAAAGAAGGATAAAAAATTACAACAAAACAAGGGTGTGTAAACAAAATCAGAAAAAAAAACATTAAGTGTTTTCGTTATTACAAAACCAATGTAAAAAAAGGGAAGTTGTTTTTAAAACATAAAAAAATTCATAATACCTCACTAACGGCAAAAAACATACCCAAAATTACAAGTATTCGACAAAAAAGGTATTTAAAATATTTAAGCCAAAAATAACAAAAAAAGTAAGATAAAAATACTGTTTGTACTTAATGTAAAAACGCATTGCACTAGTTCATAAAATGTCGTCTATCGTAAGAAAGTGTTACGATGAAATATCTCCACAAAACTTGGAATGTGGAAAAGAATTTGCGAATCGTCCAAAGAGTAAGCAAACCAACTTAGCTAAACGAATTTCGATGTGTAAGGTAATCAATGGTAAGTAAAAAATCGTATAAAGCAAGAGTATTTGCGTAAGTGCACAAACTAAAACTTTATGACTGCATCTTTAACGCATAAAGTCACAGTTATATTTCAATATATTTTTTTAAAATTGGGTCCTTGCCGAAAATTGCTTAGCTTACGATTGTAGAAAAAATGTCTTAGATTTTTGCAAGATTTTAGTCCTATTAACCTTTTTTTTAATTCTTATTTAAATTGTGAAAACATGTAACTTTTATAAGCATAAATCAAAATTTATCTTCGGGAAATACAGTAAAAGGCTTTAAATATCAAAAGACACATGTTTTTAGTATAACAAAAAAAAAAATGTCTTTGTTGAAAAATAACTGATACTTATATGCATTAAAAAATGTTTTTGATTATATCATACGTTCGAATAAATGCCATACTTAATAAAATACACAAATGTGTGTCAGCATCCAATCTGACATTAATTTATGCAATGCTATAAAAAAAAGTACTAAAAATTTAACGCACATAAAAAACTTGTAAGCTTGTTTATTTTTTATAACTATAGTTTATTATGTAGTCAAAATTATATCAACAATTTGCACATTAACAGAGTTATTTACCTTTTTTAAAAACGACGTAATTTTATTTACTATAGGAACATTATCTCCATTGAGAAATTTATATTTCAAACTTTTCCCCGTGTAAAAATATGTAAAACCATTATTATTTAGAAATTTGTTATAAGTAAAATAAATTTACTGATTTTTTAAGGTTTTATATTGATCATAATGTATTCACTTTTTAATTAAAAAATTTTTGCTATAGATCAACTTGTTTTAGATTAGGTAAAATAATAAACACGGTCTAAACTAGAGGTCTGCATATGCATGGCTTGCCGTTCAATTTTTACAAAAAAAGTTCTCGCACAGCCTGCACAATACCCGAAACTACCCATAAAATTATACTTTTTAAACCAAATGATAAACCATAATTTTCTTAATAGAAAATTTTGTTTAAACAGGCAAACTCATTCTTCAATTAAAGCAAAGATTTTTTCTATTGATATTCTGCAGATATTGTTCAAATAAACAAGTCAAGTATGTACGCTTTTTTTTAATTTAGCACATTTAAAATGAAGCTACCCTGTGGTCATAGAAATACACGTTTTATTTAGTTTTGTGCTTTAAATAGATACAAGGTCAATGTAAAATACAATTAACATTTTTTGTAAGAGGTTGTTTGAGGCTGTTTTTTAATACAGTAATAATTGTGAAAAACAGCAGAAAAACGTTTTATCTGTAACAGATCTCAAACAAATTATATATCTATGCAGTAGCGTATCCAATGGTGGGTTTTGGGGTTTTGAACCCCCAGCTTTTTTCTAAAATTTTTGCGCCTGAATTTAAAGGGGGGGGTCTTTTTTTTGTGCTGATATTTTTTTGAACAAAAACATAATATTAAAAATTTTAAAAACAAAAGTTTTCATAAAAAAATAATTATGATTTTTGTCAATTTAAATCGTGTTTTTCAGGCCAAAAAATAGAAAAACACTGACTAGCCCTGGGCAATAAAAAAATCCTGGCTAAGCCACTGTAAACAAGCAGTTAATCTTTATTCTTATTTTATTATGGGTGCAAAATATGTAAATGGTAGTGTTCTTTAATAGTTTGAAGTTAAAAATCGCTTATTTGCATAAAAAGTAAATTTTTTTTTTTTGAATTTAGGTTACCTTAAACTTTTTCTTTTAACTTTTTTGTCAATTTGTGGAAATTAATAGATCAGTCGAAAGAAAATATTATAAAAATAACAAAAGGGAAAAATATTTTTAGCGCTGTCGTTTTTTTGCGCCTTTTACTATAATTTTGTGATATGTGCTTATAAAGCGAAAAATATTTAAAAAAAATCCCCAAAAAAAACCATTTTTTTATGCACAGATAAAAAAATATTTTTAATCTATAAGTATATGTATAAATTTACCAAGAGAATACATTATCGACGTAATTCTTGTGGGCAACCTGTTTTTTTTTTGTATTAAGAAAAATACCTACAGCTTTTCTATGCCTGGCCATATAATTAACAAAAATGCTAAATTTAAAATGATATATCTCATTTTTTCATATGAAAAACCATCTGCTATTTTACTTACTATTTAAAATTCTCATTTTTTATTAATGTTGTATTTTTATAACTCTTTACGACATTTCTTATGTGTTTAATATATATTTTGGCTTCTGTACTGTAACAAACACAGTAAATAAAATTTTTGTTTGATTATCTTGCTTATTGCATACGTTTAAATTTAAGTATTTTTACGTCATATAAGCTATATCATGCTTTTTCAGCCTACGTAAACAGTTACTTGTTAAGCTAAAGCTCTATAATTAGTATATGTTACTTTACATAGTAAAGAATTAAAAAGCAAAGACTTAGCATTTTTAAATAATGCATTGCACAATTTTTTTTATTTACTAAATAAAGTATATATTATTTAATTACGGTATTTTTGCGCTTTTACTAGTATTTAAGTAAACAATATTGCACTTTTATGTTCGATAAATATATTTTTTTTATTTATGTCGTAATTTTTTTCAGTTATTTTTAAAAAACAAAATACCCATGTTCTTTCTGTTTTTTACCCACCCAAACCCAGCCCTCAGACTTGCCGGGTATTTCTGGGCTAATGCCGATTTCTAGTCTGAACAAAGCATTGCAAAATAACAAGAACCGCATTAATCAAAAAACATACTATACAGTATCTTCGCTCTAATTATTATACTTATTTAGCTAAGAATCATTGCTCTTAAGTAATTGCAGATTTGAAACTAAGTGGAGACATAGAAAAAACATATTTTTTTATAAATACAGCAAACGCATGTAACTTTCTAATATTTATGGTATCAAATTTCCTAAAATAAACATAGATTCAGAATTTATGTACAAATTTGCTTGTAAAACAAAAAAATCCACCTTCAAATCTATTTTATTGTAAAAAATGCTGATGTAAAATTAACTAAGTAAAACTGATTTTTTTCGTTTAATATGCGCAAAAAGCCTTTTATAACGCTTAAATATAACGGGTAAATAAACAACACTGATTAAGATCGACAAAAAAAATTGTTTTAGAAATTTTATCCAATATTTTACTACTAACATTTTTTTTAGATATAGAATTGCGCTACAATAAAGATTTTGTATCATCTTATAATTTCACAAATATTTAAACTGAAAAAAACACATTTTTTATCTCATTTACGCGTTGATCGTCAGTTTTTGCTAAGGTCCTCCCCTTATGAATGCATATTGTTAGAAGAAGCCAGAACCGAAACATTGCACTGTTAAAGGTGGGTATAAGAGCAATCTAGAACCTCAATTTTTTTATAATTTATTTTATTCTAAATTATCACAATAAAAAAAGCATAATTTATTCATTTCCAAAATATTCGGAATATGTAAAACTAATACATAAAGGCATTTCCAAAAAAATCCATCGATGGATTTTACACCTTAAGATCATGGCAATATAAATCTCTTAAAAAATATCTAGTGATTTTTTTTTGTCCCAAAATAAAATTTTTCAAATAGTCTTTAGAGAATTTCACTAGAAAAAATCCCCCTCAAGCCTTAAGGGGTATAAAAAAATACTCTATAGTATAAAAATGAAAAAAGTACAAATTCAATTCAATTTTTGCTGAAAAATGTAAAAAAACACATAAAAACATTTTTATAGCGATTTTATTTGCAAAAAAATAAAAACGCCGTTTTTCTGTACAATTTTTTCCTTTTATATCGTAAAAGTTTTTTTTTTAAATGATATGATATTACGCTAAAAAAAGTTTTTATCCCAAAAAAATGTTCTACCAATCCCTTAAACAAAAAAAATTCTTTTGCATAGTCTTCTTGATTGAATTTTTGTCGGAAAGTAGAGTGTCCCATATTTTATACACTAGTGACATTTTCTAGAGCAGATATCACTAGTGATATGTACTGCTGATGCATTTGGGACACGTTACTCTAACAAAAAAACCACTGGAAGTCATATAGAATTTGTTTTTTTCGTAAAAACGACTTTAAAAGCGCACGAAATATATAAAAATTTAGATAATTCTTGATAAAAAAGGCAAAAAAATATCCGAAATGTAAAAGAGCCAATTTTTATTTGGAATAAAAAAAAAAAAATTAACTATAAAAGGCATTAAAGAATTGTGGCCAATTACATTGCTTATAAAAACAATAATACCCAAATTCAAATAAAAACACTATGTTTGGAGTAACATCAATATTCACATTTACGAACAAATTTTTTTTTAATTTTTTGGCCCTTTTAACTTTTTATTTTAAATCCGGGGTTATTTTACGGCTATTTTTTTTGCCAATTTTTTCTTGCCTTTTACGTACTTGGTTTTACTATTTTCATCCTTTTTTATTTTCGGTCTTTTTTATTTTCGGATCTTTTTTTTGGTCTTTTATTTTCGCTTTTATATTTTCCGTCTTTTTTATTTAAGCTTGTTCAATTTCGGACGTTTTATTTTCTCTTTTTTTATTTTATGCCTTTTTTCTAATTTTTTTAAGCCTTTTTATTACTCGGGTTTTTTTTTTTTAGCTTATTTTATTTTCGGCCTTTTACGTTGCGGCCTATTCTTCCATCTATTTTTTTCGCTTTTATATTTTCAGCCCTTTTTATTTTAACTTATATTTTTGGCCTTTTTTATTTTTACTTTCGTTATTTTATGTCTTTTTTGTCGCTTTTTTTGCTCTTTTTAATATGATATTTTATTGCTCGGTTTTTCATTTTTCAGCCTTTTCGTTTTGCTCTTTTATACTCGGCTTTTTCTTTCGGATTTATATTTTCGCTTATATATTTCCAGCCTTTTTTTTGTGGCTTTTTTTTTTTGGCTTTTTTTATTTTATGTATTTTTTTAATTTATGACTTTTTATTATCAGCCTTTTTGAATTTTCAGCCTTTTTTATTGTCGGCTTTTTTATTTTCGGTCTTTAGTTTACCCCTTTATTATTATACACTTTTTCTATTTTGTGCCTTTTTTATTTTCGGCCTTTTTATTAGCGCCTTTTTAGTTTTATGTCTTTTTGTTTTTGAGCTTTTTTAATTTTCGGTCTTTTGTATTTTCGGCTTCTTTTTTTCAGCTTTTTTTTCGGCTTTTTTTATTTTCGTCCTGTAATAATTATGGCCTTTTTTTATTTCCGGCTTTTTTTATTATCGGTTTTTTAGATTCGGATTTTTTTTATTTACGGCTTTTTTTATTTTCGGCTTTTCATTTTCAGCTTTTTTTATTTTTTAGTTTTTTATTTTGGCCTTTTTATTTTGGCCCTTTATCATTAACCATATTTTTTTATTAAAACATAATCTTAAGGTTTAATCGACTGATTTAACTACGCATAAATAATTTATTTTTTTTTATAACAAAAAACTCTTGCTTTATTTTTATGGCCAGCAAAATTGCTTAACACTTAGCACATGCTAGTTTTTGCTTAAACATAACATAATATTAATCTAAATTTTTTTTGCAAGACCTTGTATTTGCAGCTTTTATTGGTATTCTTTTTTTTAGCTTCAATACTCTTTTTTCCGAATCTTTCTTTCTCCTTTATCCTTTTTCTTTCTATTTTAAAACAACCTATGTTTTTTGCATTTTGCTGAAAATGCTGGTAATAAAACGACCCAGGAGTAACCAAATATAGAAGCCAAAAAAAGGCTATTGCGTGTATATTTAGGAGCATCATACTTTGAGTAAGTTCAACGAGCACTGTGTATTTTACAGGCTATTAAAGAGATAGATCGCCTTTTTTGCCGTAAATTTAAAAATATAAATCTAAGTAGTAAATAACATGTAATGTGGATACTAAATCAGATGCAACAGCAATACCTTTAGATTTTGCAGAAAACGCAATATTCAATTAATTTATGTGGATTTATATAAGGAGCGTAATTTATTGTGATCACAACTTTATAAATTTGATTTAAATCTTTTGAAAATTAATATCAATAGTTCGTAAAATATTTTACATCAATGGTTTGTGTTTTTTGGAGCATCACAATTTATTGTGGTTGCTTTACTCTTTTTTTAGTCCCCTAATTACAAATGGTGCACCCTAAAAATATATCTGCAAAGTCTCAAGCAACAAATAAATCAACATTGCGGTGCACGTGTTACACATCTTTTGCACCTAAAAATTTATCCCACTGATTTAATAACATACTATGCTCATTTTGTAAAAACAAAAGTGAACAGAAAAGTAAAATACAATACGCAAGACCAAGAAAATTGTTTAGAAGACACATTTGACAGGCCTTGTGTACAGATTAATGCTCATGTTACGCACCAAGACAAAGATATAGGTTGTAACCCGCCAGAAAGTACGTGTTTTTGAAAAGATATTAATTCCAAATAAAAACTATTACCATCCAATTGCACAACAACGGGAAATGATATGTTTATACATTTGACCTTTTTTTTTTAGTTTTGAAGATTTAAAGTGCAATATTCACTTTTTGAATAAAAATGAAGTCAGGCATAGCAACAAGGACATAATTATAGAACTGGATTAAACAAAAAATTGAGAAACTGAGTAGAATGCTACACCTGAAAATGCACTTGTGGATTTCTGCGACAAGGATATCTTTTTAAAATATCAGAATACAGATACAATTGAGTACTTAGTCTGTAAATCAGATATTAAATGTAAACCACATTATGGAATATGGCCTGTAAAGAAACACGTTGAGACTTTGAAACATAAAGAGATTATTATAATTCACGGAAGAAAATATTGAACTCAAAAGTTTATGTGAAAATTGAAATTATCGGAAAGAATCAAGATTTTTTGATATGGATGCTTGACAACAATATTTCAATTAAAAAGCCTTCAGAGCACAATTCACGGAGTTTTTACAAGAGGAATTTGATTTTACAATATATAGCGAATCTCATTTTACGTTTAAATCTTATACCTGATTTTTATAGGCTTAAACTCTTGGAAATATACGAAAATTGTACCAATATATCCTTTTATATAATCTTTGATGAAAGTATTAATCTAAAATTCAGAAAGATTAGCAATATTTTAATTGGAGAACTTTGTGCTAAAAAATTTTCAAGACTATTTTTAGTTTCTACAGTAGAATTAAAAAATTGCAATGCTAAAAATGTTTACAATGGAATTACTAATTTGCTATCACAAATATATATATCAACTGATAAAATCTGTAATTTTCGAGTTTTGATATCAGAAAAGGCCTCATATTGTGTTTTAGCTGGAAAAATGCTACAGAAGAAATATGAGAACCTTGTCCACATAACTTGTTTTATGCCATGGACTGCATAATTTCGTAGGCTGTCAATGAGATTTTAAAAAAATCTTGACGAATTCGTGCAGTTTTTTAAAAATGAATTTCCTATGAACCGAAAGAAAAGAAAGCAATTTGCCACAAAAATAGATAAAGCTTTTTCATTCCTTCTAATAGATGTTAGATGGGGCACTTGGGTCCTATTATAAATGTTTATTTACGATAATTACAGTCAGATAAAGGAATAAACAAAGGATTTATATCAAGAATCTATATTTTTTACCTTTTTTTTGTTAAAAGAATTATAAAAGGAGCTAAGCTCACTAAGTGACTACAAGGAACTTCCAGATTCATTAAATTTTTAGAAAGAGAAGAGTTGAAGGTAACTAAGCAGATTGAAGCTGTTAAAAATTTTAAGAATGAAATAAGCCATGAATCTTACAAAAAAAAGTATATTAATATTATTAACACTTATCCAGGAACAATTTTTTAAGCAATTATAATGCATATGGTTGTACAGAACCGGATAATATTTTAGTATATCGACCACTAAGTTTTGCATGGGTTGAACGGTCTTTTATAGCTACCGCTAAATTTACAATGATTTGAGAAAAAATTTGACAGTAGATAGTATGCGACGGGTAATTTTTTTTATTTTAACAAAGATCTTTAATATAACGATTTTTACTATGTTTTATCCTTTTCATAATATATTTTTTACAAATCAGCATTTTACACCTCATCACACCACACTAAAGTACTCGTCTAAATGTTGAGTAATAATACGAAAAGTGCGAGTTTCAAATCGCAAGCATATGTTGATTTAGTGTTCACTTACATATTAGAAACTATAAAATATTACATTTTCAAAAAAAAAAAAATATAAGCTATACATGACAAATCGAATGATGTTTGTACAAAAATATTATGACAATAAGACAAGAAAATAGACCGAATAAGTTATGTAGAAAACATTGATTAATTTTATACTAGCCATAAATGCAAGTAGCAGTATAAAATATTTGTTGTTTCATATTTAATTATCATCTTTATGAATCTTCTTTAAATTTAAAAGCATAGCCTGAACACTTTTGCCATCAACTGAAAAATTAGCTCGGTTAAGGCTCATCAACCTTTTATTACGCAGATTTTTTATAAAAAACTACAAATTTATGCCGCTTTGTTAATTGTTTTGTATCAAAACTTTTTTGAATTAACATGTGTCCCCCACCTTGCATAGTATTTTGATACATAAACAAGTGCATTTCTAAGCATTCTTGTAAAGTAAACTTTTATTTTTAATTACATGGTCAGCATTTTAAATCTCAACGGATGTTTCAGGCGAGCTTTTTTCAAATTCAAAACTTGAAAAACTATCCAATAATTCGGGTGTTTCTTGCTGTAGATTTTCTTGTTTAAAAGCTGTACTGTTTAGCTTGTCAATTTTTTTTTATGCATATACTTGCGTCTGCTAGATTCAGTTTATATGTATCTGGTTGAGCTTGCATATTTGTTTCGCTTATATGAGAATGTTGTATTTCTTGATGTTTACCATTTTGAACCACATTATTAAACCCTGTTCCTTTTATTATATTCTTCAAATAGTGATTTATTAGTAGAAGAATGATAGGTTATATCGTATGTGTAGACGACCCATGTCAAGAACATCTTTCCAATTCTTTTTGGCGCGAGTGAATAAGTTTTTGGAAATAAAACGGCAGATTGTTTGATATAATCTCTTGACTTGTCCTTGGGACTTGAGATGTCTTGGTCGCTTATATTTTCGGATTTTCTATAATCTATCGCACAGCTTGTCGACTTCTAAATTTTATAACTCTTTCCCGTTGTCACATTGAAAGATTTGTAGGCAGCCATATGCATGAAAGATTCCTCTAAAGGCTTTATAAACTACTGCAGCAGACTTCCATTTTAAGCTTCTTGTTTTTACCAGCTTACATCTACTATATATAACCACAAAAATCCATGTAAATCCTTTTTTCGTCTTCTCGTTGGTTCGGTAATCCACCACACCGATCTGAAATCTTTCATTGCATTGTTTGCTTTGATATGTATTATTTTTCCAGTTTGCTTCAGCGGCTGTGCTTGAGCACATGATTCACATCCCCTAGTCGTTTCCCTTATGGTTTACCTATCTATCATAAAATATATTTTATTAACGTGCTTCTCGAACATAATCATACCAACATGCATTGTTTTGTGTAATTTTGGCTATTTCTTTTATCTTATGTTTATTTTCAGTACAATTACTTCGGTAATTGGCCCACAAGGCAGTTTTTTATATAATATCGAGTTTATATATACGCAATTCTTGGCCTTTGTATACAGCTAAAATCGTTTTTTTCGGTCGTATCCAGTGCATGTCTCTTCTGACAAAATTTTGATTATATTATCGTACTCAAGCTGAGTTGTTACGTTATCAGTGCCGCTCATGTGGGACGTTTAAAAATGAAAATGTTCATAAAAAAGGCTTTAGGTTTTTTATGTGATTACAATATTTTAGTTTTCTATTTCTCTGTAATGTAATGGGTTGGCTAAAACTTTTTTAGCCTGTGGTAACTGGGTTCTAATCAGGGCAGTAAAAAATATTTATTTGCCTAAAATGTCACCCTAATGGCATCAGGGTAAAAATGTCCCTTAATGGCACATTTCGCCGTAATGGTGCGCGACAATAATTATAATTTTTCAATTTTTGTTTATTTTTTTTATAGTTTTTATAATTATTTTACGACCATTTCTTATCGTACAGTATCAAAAGAAGAGATGGATGACTACTCGCCCTTAAGAAAATTTGCAGCAAGCGAGTTGCAGACACAAAGACCAAGTCTTTAACAAAACCAAACAAACCCTCATAGAGTGCAAGTAAAAGACAATCTAGCAGTGCTTTAGAAAAAGTTTTTGTTTGTATCAATATATGTTCATATAATATATGCATATATGGGAACGTCATCTTTTTATATTATCTTTAAATTCGATATTTTTTGCTTATACAGTAAGACAGCAGTTACGACTGATTTTATTTTTAGTTCTGGCATCATTGCACCGTTTTCAAAAAAAATCTTTATAGTGATTTTTTCTGTTAAGATATACCAAAAAATCTCGTCAGAACTACTCACTAAAGATATTTTTTTTGTGTCTCGTAACTCACAGAACTATATAGAGAATCTTGTGATAATAATCTCTATAAAGTTTTCTAACGGTATAAATTTTTGGTGATAAAATACTATTAGTAATGAATTTTAGTAATTAAATAAATACATATACATATTTTTACGAATAAGTAAAAAAATGACAAGAAAAATATTCACAGTACGTCAAAACAAATCATATAGAGAATCTCTATTAAAACATTCCTACAGAGATTTTTCTATATACACCTTTACGTTAAAAAAGCCTTGGCATCATTTTTATCAACCCGTTTAGTATAAAAGCGGCAAAAAAAATCTGTAGGGACAAAAGACCTCTTAAGGAAAAATTTTGCCTAGAAAAGAAATACATAACAAAAACAAGTTTGTAAACACAAACAATAAATAAATGCTTGTTAAATATCAACACTGGTTACGCAATTTTATAACATGAAGGCGGGATAAGTCATGAAGCGGTTTCAATAAAAAGTTAGGTACGAAAAAATGCGCCGACAAGTAATAAAAAAATTGTCACATATAAGGCGTATGACAACATGTCTTCACTACTATCAGTCTGTTTTTTCTATACATAATTATTTTTTAATAGAATATAGTATAACGTCAGTAATCGTGGTGAGTTTGCCAGCCTTACATAAACGCCGCTGTGCTAAGTTTAATAACATCGTAGTAGTTAAATGCCATTTTTACCGCAATAAATGTCATTAATGTATATTATAGTGTTAAGAACATGACGTACTGTGTATAACCACTATGTTGTAAAAAATCACTATTTATGTTGCATTCAGGATACATATTGGGCGTTCATATTCTTATTAGGTGTAAGAATACAAGTAAAAGGGTATTAAATAATGTGCGTAAGTATAAAATAATATTTTTGTTTCGTTTTTTCAACTGCAATAGTTGCAATTCTAGTAAAAAAAAATGTTAGAGAACATAGTGCTCCCCGTTTATATTTTATAAAAAATTTATATTTACTATAATCCCGTCTAATTAAAGGAGAATACATGGTGGTGAATTAAAGTCACAAAATACCGACAAGAGGATCTGGTGCAACGAACTATGCATGTAAGCAAATGAAATTGATATTATTACAAATCTTCAAAAACGCCGTGAAGGAAAAATACGGTTTTCTTTGTGCTTTATGAATTAGGCGTGGCGGGCTAGAGTGGGCTCAGGCATCAATCTAAGACCGATCACATAGAACGAAAGCAAAAGAGAATTTTAAAAGGAGTGGTCCAGAAAGGAAGCAGAAGAAAGTGAAGAATAAGCGAAAAAAATTATGATAGAGGAGATAATAAAACGAGTTACTATCGAGGTTAAAATGTGGACCGACAAAATTCGAGAAGAAAGGCGAAATAAATCTGAACGGGTGGAAATAAATATGTGCCAAGGGAGTGACATAATATGGTTGAAAACAAAAGAAACGGTCAATACTTTTTTCAATTGCGGAGTACAAATACAATTAGTCGTAACTGTTTAGCTAGAAGAGAGCAAAGGTCATTTAATGTATGGAAGACTATAGATGTTAATAAACGAGACAATAGTTTTTTTTTGCCAAAGGAGATTGTTTATACAGATCGACTGGTTTTCAACGACATTCAAAAATTGAAGATATAACTTTAAGCCAGTTTAAATGATTTCTCGTATATGTCAACAGACAGCAAGATAATAGAAAAATAGAATTTTCCCTGTTACAAAATGTGCAATTGAAACAATTAAAGAAAGCTTAATATGCAAAAAGGAAACCTTGTACCTAAGTTTTACATAGTGTATTTAAAAACATTGATGGGTTACTGTAAAAAAACAAATAGACGAAGTGCATCACAGTGGCGAACCAAAAAAAAGGCAATAGAAAAACCAAACGGAGAGGTCACCTGCTAAGATATTAAAGGGCTTCGAACGACTGTGCTGTAACGATATTTGCAAACTACCAGATATGCGTCATATTTATGACCAGATTGCTGGTGCAGAATTTTTTATTAGTTATTAATCATACGAGGGCATATTATAATGTAGAGCTTGTTACCACTTACAAAGAAAAGAAAGCCATTGCAGTTCAACTAATGTGTTCGCATGAACTGCCATGGTTTGGATTACAAAAATGTCCTAGTTGTATTTCACGATATTTTGAAAAAGTTTTGTATAGACTATATACATAAAGGTATATATGTATACATATATGATTAAGTATTATATTCAAAAGTTGGTACAGCCCATGATGATCTTTTAAAATTAGTTTACAAAAACCAGTGTTAACATAAATAAAGAAAAAATGTTAAAAAGTATCAAGTAGGATGCGCCAATTGTAAATGTTACGGGTGCAACTATGAACGGAAAGAAAAGAATGCCTTTAGAGACAAAAAAAGAAAAGGCTTTGGCGTATCCGAGGCCAAGATGCGTATCATAAAGCGGTACCATTTCTTAGGGCTCGCAGGATGGGGGGCTCTTACCCCATGGTTTGCGCAAATATGCAAAGATTTAAATAAGTGCTTACGGGATATCGAAAAAATCTACGTGGAATGATAAAGTAGAACACTGCTTTCAGAAATACAATTTTGTTTAAAGATGAAAGCGAAACTTACACTCCTAGATTATAACTAGAAGTTTATCTTTAAAACAGACGCCAGCAATACAGGCTTAGAAGCGGTACTCCTGCAACCAAAAAAAACAGGAATGATGTGTTTCGGTAAGATAAATATGCAAAAACTTACCGCCAATAAGCAACGTACACCATTGGACAGAAAGAAATGTATGCTGTGGTATTTGAAGTAACAATATTTGCCTATGACTTAGATTCCCGGAGATTTAGCTTGAAAACGGAAATAAGGCGTTAGAAAAAATTAGAGAAAAGGCTGAGCATAATAACAGTCGAATAAAATGATGGGTTGAGAAATTTAAAAATTGTATAATTCTATTGAATATAAGAAGGGTGTTGAAATGGTGTATGCGGACACCCTAAGTAGGTTGTATGAAAACAAAACAAAAATCATAACAAGAATAAAAAGCCTAGTAAAGGAACATAGCAAGGCAATAAGAAAAGCAGTCTGAAAAAAAAACATATTATTGAAACAGATGGGTGACAATTCTGGAGGTTTGATAATGGACTATGAAGGAGGTACCGCCATAGGAGTAAGAAAAACAATAATTCTATTAACACAAAAAAGGCTTATGCATCATAGGGGCAGCAGCAGTACATTATGCATAATACAAAACATACTATTTACTGGAAATGAAGTACTGTACTGGTCTATCAATTTGCATGTGTGAATTATGAAATGAGAAAAATAGGAAAAAAAGTGGCATGTGTAACTTTGTTACAAGTTTTTACTTGCTAGAAAAATCGGCGTTGGATATTATGCACTTACAGGAACGAAAAATAGATATTGTTATTAATTTTATGTTTTACGCGAGTAACAAGTGCAACCATATTATAAAATCGACAAGTAAAACAAATAAAGCAGCTTATAATACGATATTACATAATATTGGATACTCAGGGGGAACAATCTAGACACCGCAAAAGAATTTACTTTAAACTAATCGAAGAACTGGTCCCAGAAGAAAAATAAAGATCAAAATTTAGTGACAGAAACGAGTCATAGACGTAACGGCCGTATTTTACGAGTCAGACGATCTATAAGAAACTGCATCACTAAATCGAATACTATACTAATAGAACAAAGATTAAAGGGGTGATATATGCCTACAAGAATACATATCGTACAGGCATATAATGCACGCCAAGCAAGGCGTGGAAAAACAAATTCGGTTATTGCAGTGACTGAAAACACTGTTGCAGGGAAGTATAGCAGTAGATTCAAGAAACTTTAAAAAGAGATTTATAAGCAGACAGCAGGTAAGAATGACTAAAAGAGGAAACACAGAGGTAAAACGCAAAGCAAACGGAAATGTATTCGCATAGCGAGCGGTTATACTAGAGAAAATGGATTATGATACATATCTTATAAAATACGAAGAGGGCCGAGTTTATAAACTACGGCATTATGATTAAAAGATAACGAACATCGAAATACGCGAGACATTCATTAAAGCAGAAGGATGCTTTCCGAAATATTAGTTGCGTCTATCTTATTAAAGGAGAATACATTTTATGAATCTCAATTAGAATTTTTCGCTTTAGGAATATTTTTTTTTAATAATTGCATAAGTGTATATAAAAGTTAATTTTTTGTTATATTTTACTGTAAAAGAGAACCAAAATAGACAACTAGACAATTTTGATATTTTGTAAATCCTGTTCTTAAGTATATTATAATATAGCCTTTTTTATATTAATCTTTACGCCTCGATTTCAAATAGATAAAATTCTTCCAACGAAAAAAACCTTAACAATTTTTACTACACATCACAAACAAATCTGCTTTCTATAATTTATATTGTACAATAAGAATTTTTAAACTGCGTTAAAGCCACTTTTACATGCAAGAATACCGTAAGTAATTTGGAAGCAAGTTGAAGTGCAATTTTTTTGCGAAATATGTGGTACATGTTGCTTGTTTTATCTATGCTACTATAGGCAGTTTTCATATTTAATTAATATGTTGCATTTTATTTACAGAAGAGTTTTGAATGTTTTGCACCTTTTGTTAACTTTTCAGAAAGGTTTACCGGTTTTTTAGCAAGTTTTCAAATTTCAGGAAATTTTGAAAGATTTTTAAAAACATAAATTGATTTTTTTTCTATTACTACCCAGTAAAAGTATGTAACGGAACACAGCATGGGAAAAAAAAATAAAATTGATACAAAAAGTTATGTATTAACTACGAATGTAGTAAAAATGGTGTATTTTTTTTGCTTTTACAATTTTCTAAAAGAATGCTAATTACGCAATCTTTAATATCTAGATTTTTTAATTAAGAGCATTTTAAATGCAACAGTTTGCTTTACGGAAACATATATGAGCACGTGATTTACAGATTATCTGTCTTTAAACTCAAATGGTAGTTTTTTACTTATTAGAAAATAATGTACAATTTATGCGCTTTTTGTTTTATTAAAAATGTAATTTTTATGAAAAATATGACGGTAAATTTTGATATTTGGTTTATTTTATTACCTTTTTTGCCGGAGTTTCTTCTTCTAAATTTTTTTTGTTCGAGCATATTGAAAACCCGTTACCTTTTTTTGGGGTTTTCGAATGTAGCAAACCCTTCTTTGAATAGGATTTATATTAAAAGGTTAATTGTAAAAAAACAGTGAATAAAAAACCCAAAAATTTTCAAACTTGTAAACTTCTAATATTTTCTAGTAATTTTTTAATATTAACTCTTCATTTTAATAATAGGATATTTACCTCCCTAATTTCCATACATTGGTCTATATGGCCTTTTTGGGGGTTAAAAAACTCTTCCTTGCCATAATATGGCCATAATATATATGCAGCTCAAGTTGTGAGTAAGTGACTAGGGGTTGTGTGGAAAAAACTCACAAGATAAAAGGGTAAGGGGTTTTGGTATAGGTAGGTCGTAACGTGAAGCCACAAGAAAAATATACGCGACAATTTGGTGTTCTTGTATTTTGCAAGTTTTTATTGAATAGGCTGTATCGAGCTAATATTAAAATAGGCTAGCGGCGAGTTTTTACGTAGCCATATTGATTATACAATTTGCATGGTAATTAATCAATTAACGCAATAGTATCTAAATTTAAAAATTTGTTAGTTTACATCGCTTCAACTATTTGTTTCGGAAATAAAATATTTTCTATCTCTATTTTTCACATATATATTTTGTGCTTTTTTTGCTGTTTGGGTTTATTTTTGTTTGCAAAACTAATGGCCTTCTGTAATTTTTTTTAAAGACTTTTTTTGCTGGTTAGACAATAAAAAATGCATAACTTTATATCTTTTTCTTATTGTGACTAAAATAATCAGAATATGGCCAAAAAAATATGGTATATTAACCGTATACTCAAAAACAAATCAACGTGCTTGAAAGTTATAAATATGGTTGTATTTGTGGCAGTGGTAACTTCATATTTTTTTTTTCTTGGGGGCTTAATTTTATAGAAGAGGTAGTATGTGGTATTTTGTTTTTAATACGCAAAAATAATATATAACAAAAAGTTTTTATATTTTTTTGGCTGGGTTTTTTTTTCTCCGCATAAGATCAAAAAATCGCACAAAGTAGCAAAAAAATCACAAAATGTTAGAAATCCCGTATTTAATATTGTGGAGGGTGTAATTTCAATACATAATTTTTCAATGAAATAAGATGATTTATTCAATTAAAAATGTGTTATATCTATTTTTCCATAATTGCATCCGAGTAAGAAACAAACAAAAAGAAAAGTATACCATATATAATGTGATGTACATTTGTATTTACAACGTGTACACGTAACTTTTATTACAGTCATAAATCGTATAATGTGAACATTTTCTCTTTTTGTACTGTACAAGTTACTAGAGCTTTAAAATAATGTCACTCTTCTTTGCAAACATCTATCTTATTGTTACTTGAACATTTTTATAGATTATATTGAACATATAAAACCAAAATATATTGGCAATTGTTATACAAGAAATCTATGATTTTTTTTTACATCTTCGAAATTGTAAATAATATAAATTTTAGTACTGACTGATTTGTTGTATTATTTTGTTAAAATTAGAGGGTTTAAAAAAATGTTTTAATTATATATTCGCTATAAAATATGTTGGCAAATAATTTTTAATATTTTTTGGCCACAATAGTAACATATGGATCTATCATAAAAAAATATTTATCCAAAATGCGCGTTTTCTTTTTTTAACGGAAAAGGTAAACTATATACTTATAAGTCTAAAATTTTATTTGTATGCATATTTATTTAGCAGGCTTTTAAAATTTTAGATTTGTACTGTCCACATTAAAATCTACTGTAAACATTTGAAAATTTGAGCGCTAAAGTGTCAACATTAGTGAATTTGACTTTAGTTGGAGACATAAAAAATAATTATATTGCAAAAAATACAACCACAGAAAAGAATACCATATTATTTCATATGCTAATAACAAGTTTTTTTACAGCTATATATATATATTAATATCGTATATGGATTCAAAAAACTGCTTTTTAAAATAATATACAGAAAAAAGCTCTTATCAAATTAGGCATGTCCCTGTTTTTTTACTATAGTCTTTGTATTTTTAAAAGTAAAAATTTAATATAGATAAATGACTTTTACTATAGTAAATTTTGTGAGAAAATAGCCTTGTTACGGTTTTTAATATATTAAATTGGTTTTTAAATATAAAGTACATATAAATTTTTAATATATAGGAAATTTAATTTACTTTATAAAAAAATAAAGACATATATTAAAAAAAACTGTACATTTGAAAAGATTACCACGTCTATAATAAACAAAACTATAATATTTTTTAGCTAGCAGTCACATGTCATATTTTTATACGCCTTTTTGTAGCTTCCCTTTTATCATTTAATGCTTTTTTTGAGGGGTGTTCTGTAATCAAATAATTTATTTTGATATAAAGATTACTACGTTAAAAATTAATATATATCTTATAAATTCATTTTTTTTGTTTGTTTGAACATGTTCTCGAAGATAATTTTATCAGATAAAAGCATTCACTATATAATATGAATAAACAGTAAAAAAACTAATGATTAACACAAAACAATTATTCTAGTCATTTATAAAAGACATAAAATATATTTAAAGCATAAAATGTATCTAATTTTTTTTGAATCGCCATATAATCGCAATATATATGATAAATCATTTACTAAATAAAAAATCATGACAAGGAAAATATTATAAAAAAAAAACTTACTCTAAAAATGTTCAAAATATATATCGACGTAGTTATTTTTGCATTTCGGTTTGCTTATGGATTCTCAATACCCCTATTTCCGACTATTTGTTATCAGCATTATCAAACGGCTAAAATAATAAATTCCATATTAACACTAATAATCATTAAAAATGCACAAAAAAAGGCGCATACAACAAACGCACTACAACAATACGTATCTTTTTTATACACAGTACATCTAGGTTGACAATAAAAGCTAGGCCATGTCTCGAAGTACTATGTCTACAAAACAGTTATGCACTGCGGTAAAAGAAACTAGAATTATAAAAGCTTTTTGCTGTAAGTATTTGTGCATAATCAGGTATTTATTGCAATACAAAACATATCCGTTAGCATATTATAGCATAAAAGTAAATGGAATCTAAAATGCAACTTTAAATATATATTAAGGTAATGGAATGCAGACATATCATATAAAATTGCACCATATGACTTTGTATGACGTCTTTCAGCTAGTTTCGCAGCTTCAGTCTAAAAAATACTATCTGTCCGAAATATAACTAGTTATTGAAAAAGATAAAAATCTATACAACAAATTGTTATGTGATTTTGCAAGAATGCATAATTATTGTTTACAACAAAAATACAATAGGTTCACATATGCTGGCCAATATGTGCATCCTAAATGTACGTTTTTTAAAAAAAAAGTACGGTTTATATTTGTGAATTTTTGCGTTTTATGACTGTATTTTGTAATAAAACGATGATTGCAGATTTAAAAAAACGTTTTTGTGTTACAAAAGTGTAAGTATCCACGGTAAAAAAAAGAGATGAATATGGCGCATTAAAATCCATTAAGAAGTAGCGAAATGTCAAACTACTCCTTTTAGTTTTTTATTTTATTGTAAGTATTAATATCATCTCACAAAGTGCCATGCCAAAAAAAAATACTTTTCTTTTGTTTTTTAAAATCTGATGCTTACTTTCTTTTTCTTTTTTTTTGGTTGGCTTCTTACCTTGTTCTTTTGTTTTAGAGGTCTACATACGCCCGGCCCGGCCCGTTATTAATTCTTTAAAAGTAAAGTGTCCCGACCCGGCCCGCACATACCCACAAAAATCCCCGAAAATATTTTAATGTATATTGATTGATTTTTAGCCGAATTTATACAGAAAACCGGTAAATTATAAATTGGCTTACGCAAAAAAAAACAAATGCACGTGTTTCTAGTTAGTTCTATACATATTTATTTAATTTTCGTCAATTCATAATAGGAGAATTACACAATAATATATTTAAAAACTATATATTTTAGAAGATTTATTTGGTTTCTAAGTAACAGGCTATATATCATTGCATAACATTTATAATAGTTTGTAATTTTTCGTACGACATATATAAAATTAGAGGTATAACAATTAACACTTATACACGTAAAAAAACTTTAATTTTATTACATATAATCTAATAGTTTAGTTATCTAGCAAAAAGGTATAGCGTATTAATCATGTCAATACTCATGCCTGTAAAACAGATAAAATATGTCGTTCCTCAAACAAACAATTAATTCTTTTTTTTAATATAATATGTGTTAGTATAATGTTATTTTTACTGCATGCCCCGCACTAGAATGTGTATTAATTTTTTTATCTACATAAAGCTAGTAAATAGCTTACCACATAACACTATTTACCATAGGTAAAAAAAAAATGAAAATGTATTTTATTGTATAAAAATAGTTTTTTTCTTATTTTTATTTTTTAATGTAACCCTTATCAACCAAATATAAATTGCAAATATTAATTATGATAAAGACACATTAATAAAGATTTTTTACAACTAAAATAAAAAGTTTATGAAAAACATAGAGTATTACGAAACATGTTTTTATATATTAAGTAAAAACTATCCGGATTAAAAAAATGCAAATTACAAATCAGAACTCGTATAACAGTATGATGACTGAGAATATACATGGGCACGCGCTTAAATGGCACGAAACGTAAATATGACAAAGAAATATGTGTAAAATTGTAAAATATATATTTAGAATACACTGGCTATCAATATTGAAATGACGCTGTATGTAAAAGTAACTCTTAATTTACTTAACATACTTGTAGGATTTGCATATAAGCTCATGTCTTTTGCGCCACGGAACAGAAAAATGCTTGTTGCAAACAAAAAAGAAGTGTTATTGTAAAAAGAGGTATATTTGTAATTTTCAGATTTTGTATTCTTTAAAACATTAAAAAATCATTTTTAGATGGAAACGGTCATTTGATCTTTATCTTTTCTTTATATTTACCTACATTTTGCCTTTGTATAAAAAAGCAGAAAATATTTTCAAAGCTGCATTTTATTTATAATTTACATACAAAAACTTTTGTTTTTTTTTTATAAAATCACACTTTTTATTTTTTAACGGTGTTTACTATTTTTAATTTAAAAAATTATAATACGTTTATTAAGTAAAAATATATTTTTTTATAATTGTAAAAAAAACATTTTCGGGCAGCTAGCAAAAAAAATACCCGCAGTATAAAAAATTATTTCCTCTCCACCCAAACCCGGCCCGCGGGCGGGCCGGGCCCGGCTGGGTATTTCCGGGCTTTTGCAGACCTCTATCTTGTTTTAATCCAATGTGAAAATGCCCTCTTTTGTAACTATGCTATTAAAGCATTTTTTACCTTTATATTTACTTTCATCATTATTTTTTGCATTCTTTTCGCCTTAATATTCACTATGACGCTTTTAGTGTGTGCATCTTTCAGCAATTGCTTCTAGTAAAGAGTGTATCAGAGAGTTTTTAAACCTCTTTATAATTCTCTTTTTTTTTCTTTGACAGAGTATTAAAACACTAAACTATCTTCATGTCAGTCTTCCAGCTGTACTTTTTGCAACTTCAGTAGATATACATTTGTATTTTTAATACAAATTAAAGTAATTTTTTTTGAATCTGGAGTCTGTAAATCCTTCAAATTCTTTTCCTAGCTGTAACTAAATTTCCTTTATCTTTTTTGGCCTCCCAATAAAATTCTAAAACTCTTTGGTATACTCCTCACTGTTTTTAAGCTGTACCAACTTTATCGTATTTGTTTTTCGTGATAGTTGCTTTAATACCTCAATTTTTGACGTATTTTGCTTTAATACCCCGATTTTACGCGTAAATTGCTTTTATGGCCACAATTTGTATTTTATATCCATTGCAAAAAAACAGTATTAATCCAAGTATAATAGAAATAAAAACATCTTAATCGTCCGAAAGAATAGTTTTCATTTGTTGATCGACGGAAGGAGTGTCGATGTGGGACCTAAAAATAAAAGGGTGGCTCAACTCGTCGGTCGGAGAGGTGAGTTTACTGCGATAATATGACTAATAATATGTTTAAGTTGCTGTTCCCTGACCTAAAAGTCGAAACCCCCCTAATTTTAGGTCCCAACGAGTCGGGCTTCATCTTATTGATTGAAGACAGTGTCGTTGCCAGGATTTTTATTGACCTGGGCTAGTCAGTGTTTTTTCGAAAAATATGGCGTAAAAACACGATTTAAATCGGCAAAAATCTTAATTTTTTTATTTAACATTTTTTTATCAAAAATCTCTGCACAAAAAAAGACACCCCTTAAATTCAGGCTACACTTTTTTTTCTAGGCGAAGGGGGGCACGTGCCCCCCTGCCCCCCTGCCCCCCTCGCTACGCCGCTAATTGACGAGTTGTGTGTCTTCCTTAAAAAGTTAAAAACAAAATCGTAATGATTTATAAAGACAGCAGTAGTTTGTTACATGTTTATAAAACACTAAATGGCAGGAGCCTTATGGAACGTACTATATTTCTGAAGTTAATTTTTTTGTAGAGCATACAAGATAACTTAACTTAACAATAACATCTTAATTACAAAATTGTCACTGCGTTTAAACTCCTGATATACTAAAAGTTTGTGGGAGGCTTTTATAGTTAAATACATAAATTTTATATTAAGTTAAATTATCTTGCATAATCTACGAGCAATCGTGCTCATGAAATATCTAACAGATCCTAATGCTCCTGCCTTTAAGAAATCATCACAATTGTGTTATTAACATTTAAATAAAGACACTCAACTAGTCGATTGACGATATGAAGCTTGACTCGTCGGGACCTAAAATTAAAAGGGTTTCATGACTCTGTGGTCCAGGAACAACACTTGCACCCTATTATTCGTCATATTAGCGCAAGAAACTCAACTCGCCGACCGACAAGTTGAGTCACCCCTTTTATTTTTAGGTCCCAACGAGTCGGACTTCGTCATGTCGATCGAAGAATGGAAACTATTCTTTCAAACGGTTATGATGTTTTTAATTCTATATTACTTGGATTAATACTGTCTTTTTTTATTGCAATGGATTTAGAATAAAAATTTGGGTATTAAAGCAATTTACGCGTAACATTAGGATTTTTAAGCAATTGCCGTCAAAAATTGTTGTATTGAAGCAATTATCTTTTGTTTTTTTTATGTGTTTTTGTCTTCCATGGGGGGTGTCGTATTGAAAATTGTCCCCCGTAAAGAAATGTCCTCGTAAATTGGGGCGAGAAAACAAAATGACTGAAAATTAAAAAGATTATATAATATCGACGCACACTATGAATAAAACACATAATTCTTTTCACTTTTATAGACTTGTATTTTTTTTTATTTTTTCTTTATTTTTTTTCTAGATCTTTGTAATTTTTAATCCGATGATTTCATGAAGAAGAATACAATGAAAAAAGAAAAAGTGTACCATTTGCGAAATGTAAAAATATACATTTTCCCAATTTATATACGCTTATTATATATAATTATAAAAACTTTTGCGATATTTAAGTTCTATCTGTTAATGTGTAACATAAACAATCAACTCTAAAGAAATAGCACTCGAATAAATTAGTGATTTCATTTAAAAGAAAACAAAACAATTTAAAAATTTATGCATAAATTTATATGGTTTTTTACTGGCACTTTTTACTAATATTTTTCATATGAGTTGGTTGTTTGTATAATAACGTTCAAAGAAATAGCAGTAGATTTCGCACTCATTAGTATAATTATATGTTAAAAATGTTTTTTTTTGTTAACTTGTATTTTTTTTTCATTCAAAAGCCGGTAATTATATTGATTTTAATATTGTTTTTTTCTTCATGAAATCATCGTCTATACAATTGCAAAGATCTAACGATAAAAGAAACAGAAAAATAGCCAATACACAACAGAATCTATAAAAGTGGGTAAGCATCTCGTGTAACTCATATGTATACGTTGATATTTTTATTATTTTTAAATTTGCTGACAATTATTTTTTCTCGCCCCAATTTACGGGGGACGATTTTCAAAGGGGATATAAATTTTAATATGACAGGGGAGTATTGTAAAACTAAACGATATAAAAAAATATTACCTATGATAAAATATTTGTAAAAATATTAACTATGGTAAACCAAGTTACTATAAAAAAGTTTGGGACATATTTTTTGATATAGTAAATTTTTTACTATGATAAAAATAAA
>JAQFYM010002024.1:0-26663 GCA_034694785.1 Agrenia bidenticulata | reverse complement strand
TTTAATAAAATCCTACCACTTTTTATCCTTTCAATTTTTGTGTTTGAAAAGTGTTTCCCCAGTACAATATCAATAATTTGTGTTTTAAATTTAATCCATTTACTTGGCAATTCATCTACAACTCCTTTTATATAAAACCAGTTCTTTTATCCTATATCTGAATGTTAATTAATGCAGCCATTTTGCTTAATACTTGCTTTTTGTGCAAAATCTTGATCACACTTAAGTAAAAACGAATCCAGTTTTACTTCTTTTTTGCTCATGTTTTTGTGAAAAACTACTCCTTTAAGTTCAACATTTTTGGCCTGAGGCACCGGTTACGACTTTTTTTCGTGGTCTCTGTTTTGGGGATTGTTTGCTACTTTTCTGCATATTTTGTCTCATCGATAATAGTTTTGGGTAATGCTGGCTTTCCGCCTGTAGGTCTGTTAGTCTTTCTTGAACTCATTGAAATAAAACTTATTTATTAGATTTTAACCTCTTTATATAGATAACATGATACACTTCTAAAAAAACAATTTGTAAACACTATCTAACCAATACAGTGTCACTTGTTTGTGTTACTCACAATACTAATACTCGGTTTCACTTTTAACCAAACAATTGTTAGACAGAGAGGAACCCAACAGCTCTAAATGCAGATATATAGAATCGTTATCTACAGGGTCGATTTTCATGACTACTGGCATTGTCAGTGTATACAGAAGATGGCAGATAAACACTAATAAAACTTGTATACATGTACATTTAACTTAAGACGCAAAATATAATAATGAGAGCCTTAAAAAAAACTTCAGTTACGGTATGCAACTGGTGCAAATATGTGACAAATGTCATGATAAACTAGTACAATAATATACTAAAATTAGGAGGCAAAGAACGAAGAATACAGGTCGATGAATCATTATTCCAGGGAAAAAGAAAAAATCATGCAAAGTGGTATCTTGAAGGCAATTTAGTAGCAGAAATACAGCAGGGTACGATTAAAGAAAACGAACCCGTGGGACAAGAAGGCAAGGACTGTTGATATTTGGCCTTTTTGATGAAAGAAACTAACGATAAAAAAATGATGATTGTTAATCGACGTGACAAAGCTACATTACACGCTGCAATAATCCCATATGTAGAAAAAAAGTTAAAAAGTATTTCTGATGGTTGGAAATGATGCTGTGGGAGAGTGGTATAGGATTTCGGCACAAGTTAAAGATCATAAGAAATACTTTGTTAATCCCATGAATCTTGCGCACACCCAGCGTAAAAAAGAAAGCAAGTCATGCTAAGCCTTCTTATTGAAAAAGCGACGTGGTACAACTATTGAGCTGTACCCATCCCACCTAATTAAATATTGTATCTGTAAAAGGTGCAAAGAAAATATGTTTAAGGAATTGTTGCGATTAAGCAGCAATGTTGTCGAGGGAATAAATGATGTGAATTTTTTAAATAAATCTTTTGACTATAGCGTGATTGAAATGGAGGAAAAATCCTTAAAAAATAGTAATAGTGCTTTTAAAAAGTGCAATTCGAAAACCAATGCATATTTTTTGCAGTTATTTATATTATTTTTCGTTTTCCGTTTTATTTTTCATTTTTATCCTATCTACCATAAATTTAAATTTACCTGCCCTAGAAATTGAATGGCATTAAACCGTTAAGGGGCCCAGAAAGGTAGGGTTGCCCAGTTTTGTTCTGATCATGCTGTCAACCGCGGCTATTAGTGTACTGCAAGGGAATTTTTTTTTAAAATAAATACAAACATGAACAAGTTTTTGTAAGAATAGTAACGATATATTTCTTTTCATAATAAAATTTGGCATTGCTTGGTTTGTAAGCAAAATGTTTCATTTTTTAGGCTTTTGAGCATCCATCATCTATAGAATAATAGGGTGTGTCTTTCAGACATTTATCGGAAAATTACTTAGCGTAAAAAATGATGTTCCATTGTTTGTAAATGAATTTCTTGTATCAAAAATACAAGTGGTCTTTTTCTTCCTTCTACCAGTTTATTGTTCATAGACTCAGCTGCGTTATTTGTTACTTTGTCATATCACAGCATAGAAAAATTGTGAATTTGCGATTTAGCCAGGTACGCTTGAAAAATGTAGTCTTGGAGCTATCGGTGCTTCTTTTGAATATTTATTTATATGAGTTGCAACAAGTATCAGCATCATATGATCTGACCGAATCCCAGAATTTAATGTAGTATTTTTAAATAATAATCTGGACATAATAATATCTGACGTATGTTCAAAACATTATAAGGGCTTGTTTTACCTACAACTTTGGTAAAGATATATTTAGTACCTTGTCCCGATCACTACGGATAACAAATTCAGCTTTTTTACCATACAACTTTTGTTCAAAAATTTGAGAAACCATGCCCAAGTGTCGTAGCTTTCAATTATAGACATACAATCCTACAAAAAAAACCTTATCATCAATAAAGCGTGATAGCATGTTAGAATTGTCAACAAAGTTCCTTTTTTAACAAGTGACGTCTAATAAAAACACCCTTTAACTGTTTTTACGTAATGTACGAAGTCGCTTAATGTGTGCAAACAGAATCAAATATATTATTTCTTCTCTTTTGGTTAGATTTGAAAAGTCTTAAATTTCATTTTTTAATGTACTGAGGAATAAAAATTAATCATATTAATAAACTGGTTCTTAATCCTTGTTAACTTGTCGTTAACATGCATTCTATGCAGCCGATAATTTAATTTCTTTATTGTAAAACTTGTTGCATACCCCGATTTTGTAGTGTCTGTCGACTTCGAATTTGCTAATGTCAAACTACACATAACTTGTTATGTTTCGTTTATTTTGACAGTCTTCGTCTTTGCATGTATGATTTGAAATATATTTTGACATTCTAATAATCCCGTCTTTTTTGCTAAGGGCAATTATTACCGTTTTTTTACAATTTACACAACAACTGTATTAAAGTCAAGTCGTGCTTTATGTTTCTTAACCTACGGCCTGTTTCTTTTACTATAGTTTGTTTCTTTTTTTTCAAACACTTCGCATGATGTAAACGTCTTCATCTCTAATATTTGGCTAGTCAGAGTACTTATAACTTAATTTTATTCTTCATTTTGTTCCTGCCTGATACTTTTGTCATTTTGATTGTTGTGTTGCTGCATTATAAGATGTTCGTAGAATTATGTAGTAAAAAAGCATATTAATTAGAAAATATGCCAAAAAAGTTTAAAAATTTAATGAGCCCGCACACCTGTGTCCTAAATTTGCTTTTATCATAGGATGGAGCATCATTTTATTGAGACCTAATTTGTGGAAAAAATATTGCTGTAATTTATCTTATATATACCTAGAAAGATTAATAAAAAAAAAACTAATTTAACAAAAATATAGTTACTAACCGCAAAAAAAAATTATTTCCCCTAAAATTGGTTTTACAGTAAACCACAGGTGACATTATACTCATTGGCTACAGCAACGTAAAATTGACGTCAAAGATTTGTAATTTTTAGTGTTAAAAGAAATATCTTATAATTTTTAAACAAAAAAAAAAAACATACAGTGTATAAATAGAAGTCGTTTAAGTGCTAAATGGTTTGGTGCTTCCATTTTTCATACGTCAAAACTGTTTTGGGTTGATAAGCTATTGGTGCGTGAATTAAAGATACAAATTTTACACAATATTTACATGTTTAAATTTGAATTACATGCTTTTTTTGTTGAAAAACAATTATGTTTATAATAATGTTCATTTTGCATGGTTTTTTAAATTTAAAAGAAAACGCAACGGTTGATTTGCATGCAATACCACCTGTTTTAAAACACTTTAACCCATTCTTATATAAATTTGCTTATAATAAGAAATGTATATGCATCTTTATATACACATTTATGCAAAATCACCATAAAGTTTTAATACTTAAGCAAAAAATACAAAAAAAACGTTTTTATATTGCTTTTAATTGCGTTCAAAACACCAATTGTAAAGATAAGTAATAATATAAAAAAATTAAAAAAATCAAGGAATTAATAAATATACTTTTAATATTTATTAAATGCACGACAAAAAACCGTACCATATTTTTTTAGGCTGTGGGGTTCTGTTTAGCTTAAAAAATTAAGGCTTACACTTGTTTTGATTTTAATGTATTAGTAATGTATTTTAAACAAAAAAAAATATATTTGGGTTTTTAAAATAAAAAAAATCACTGCAAAATAACATCCGGTAATACAGGCGTGCATGTTTTTTTGCAAAAGTAGGTACACACTCATGTCTAACCCAATTCCTTAGGTACGAGAAGTAGTGCATTGCAATGTAATACTGCAGTTTTTACACAACCAACAAATATTTTTTCTCTTAAAACGTTTTATTGTCATATTTTAACAAAAAAAAAAGAAGCCTTTTTAGTTTACCACTGCAAATAAAATATTAACCCCCTTGAAATTTCAAAATCCTGTTAGAAATAAGTTTAAATGTTTTTTTGTGCGCATCCACTATCTGACTTTGTTTTTGTTGGAGTTTTGGAAAAAGTATGAAAAGATTGTACTTATTTGTTTCTTTCGATTTTTGTTACATAAAATGGCTTAATTTACAATTATTTGCATTTTGTGCATATAACTTTTTAAATAATACTTACCGTTTTCGATTTTTCTTTAAGCCCACCTTTTTATTTCTTTCAGTTTATCACGTATAGGTTTGCTTTTTTTGGCGTTTCTACGCATCAATATATGCCGATTTCATTTTTTTTTTTGAGTTTTTTAAAAGCAAAATTCTTTTTTTTCATTGCAACTTCCGAAATTGTTCTCTTCTGCAAAAGACTATGTATAAAATATATATCAAAAAATATAACCAAATCTTTCTTAAAAGTTATACGCTTTTTATATAGAGAAAACAGTTTAGAATACTTAAGACTACATATTAGCATTTAATTTGTCTTCTTTAAAAAAATTCGTGTTTCTAGAAGCACATGTTTTTACGTTTCTTAGGCATAAAACTGGATGAAAAAAAACCACGCAAAAAGATTTAATGTAAGATGCTGATTACCTATCGGTGGTAATTTTTTCGATTTGACTGCATAAGACACTAAAAAAACATAAAATGTGATATATATATTTTTTTGATTAAAAAAGCTTTTTATAAAATATTTTTAACGTGTTGGTTGTTTTAACACACTTTAAAAAATGTTAATAACTGGATATTTTTCTGGTTAGCATATTTATATGGTTTAAGACATCACTACTTGCAAAATCATCCCACGGTTTAACTGATCGTTTTGTGTTTTTTTTAACCAATAGAACACCAAAAAATGAAAAGTTGAAGTAGAAAACACACACTTTTGATACAAACATGATCCGCCTTGGTCTATAAACCCTGTTGTAAAAAATTGTCTAGAGGAAATGCATTCATAAATTGGGGCGGAAAAGTAAATATCTGTAAAAATAAAATTGAAGAGATAGTTTTTTATTTGTGTTATACATTAATTTTTTTGCGCGTAATATGGTTATTGTTTGTTTTATGTAATGGGTTTGCGCAAATAACAAAGTTGTTTTTAAAATATTTGTATTTTTTCTACAGAAAACAAATACTACTGCGTTGGGACTTTTGTTTTTAGCGCATATGCATATACATTGTCTTAAATATTAGTGTGTGTTGCTTTAGTATATTTAATCTTATTGTCCTGTAAGTCATCTTTTCTTGTTTTAATTGGTCGAAAACTATCTGCTTTATATTGCTTTTTTTTGTTTGCTTTAATATTGACTTACGCAAGCATCCTTTATCGCTGCTAATGAGCATGAATTTAATATTATTATTGGCATTTATTTTTTATTTTTCACGCTTTTTTTATTCCCATAATTTATATTATCTTAATCGTTCAATATATATATATATATATAAAAACCTCCAACAAAGGTTATTGGTATTTGATGGACCACATCTTCGTTTTTTGTCCTAAAATGTTATATATATGGATTTACTGTATATCCAAAATATAAAGAAAAATACTAAGAAAACCTAAAATAAAAAAAAAATTGCGATCAAAAAACAAAGGTTTTATGTAAGACCGTGTACGACAGGCCTTTGCAAAGTCTATAAAAATACAAACTACGTTTTTTAAAACTGCAAAAATACGTTTTTTAGCTAGTTATCTTAAGGAAAACCCTATCTAAAATATATAAGTTCTTTTTTTTTAGCTTAAAAAAAACAACTTTTTATATTGAAAGGCTTTTGCAATATTTTTAACAAACCATGGTTTAATTTTTTCTTTTATTTCGTGTTAGCTGGATAAGATTAATTACACAAGCTAAAAGAAAAAATATATCGCAATTATAGGTTAATAGCATTTTTACACATATAAAACATGTCATAAACTTATTGTAAGTTATTATACATTTTATCTGTTCCTTATATACTTTTAAAAACAAACTTTTTATTGAGTATTGCAAATACAGGACTAGTTCATATAAAAACACATGAAAAAAAAATATGAACCAAAAATTAATATTAAATCGCAGTAAGTTAAGTCCGCTCCATATTTGTAACTAGCGGCTTCGCACCGGGCACCACATCTGTATCTAACATATTATTTAGAAAGGGAGTAAAAAAAAGGGAACATAAAGTACCCTATTATAATAAAAAAGCAATTTAAACAAACAAAAAAGTGTTTGAACGCAGAATATAATATTTCCGGCAAACAAAAAAAAAAATATTATATATTATGCACAGGCGCGGATCATCAAGTCACAAAAAGGGAAGGGGGGCAAAAATATTTTGCTTGTTTACAAACACAATAGCCTAAGGTTTAATAAAAAAATAAAATTGCATTTTACACATAAGTATTTTCTATCACAGCAAACTAACGATGTATGCTGTTGTTTTTTACAAAAAATACACAGAATGGGCATTTTTAGAGTGGGCCCGATGGAAAACCCCTTTTGCCCCCCCCATAATCCGCTACTAATTATGCACGACTTTTTTTCCGGCATTTTAGGCTCTAAAAAAAAACTGGGATATCGTAATATTTATACGCCATACTCAATACAAAAGGCTAACATAATAATTTATAGGAATAAAATATATATAATTTGGTCGTTCATTTACGCACTTCCTAAAAAAACACTTGAAAAGTCATGTGTTTATAAAAAAATGGTCGTAATAGTATATGAAGTAAAAATTTTAGTTCCGGTATATTAACGCAGAAATACATGTTGTATTTTCGTAGTTTAGTAGTTTTTTTTTTTGTCTTTTATATTAAGTTTTGCGCAATTTTGCATATATGTATACGACATTCAAAAAAAAACAGTTTTGCGGTTGCTTAGTATGCCTGTTTTTTGCGATTCTTTATAGTGCATAATAGCTATTTGCCAGGTTATATACATATTGGTTTTTGGTTTTGTCTTAAGAGCACCTAGTTCCAGTTTTTAGACTGAAAATAATAGTAAATAGTTTTACTACGTAAAAGGGACTATAATATATTTACAGAAAAATATTATTTTATATAAGCAGAAAATGTTTAGTATAAATTGATACTTACACCTAAATTAAAGTCACCTTATTTAAGTATAAAAAAAACAATCAGGTTTACTTTCCATATTTTTCTTCCTGTAAAAATTAACAGTGCAAATTTTGTTTAATTTTATATTGAAAAGCTAGCGTTATTAACAATATTTCGTAATTTTCTTGCGGGTCCTAATGATTATGGATTGTGATAACCCTTTAGTTGTATTTTTCGGTGCTATTTTCGCTTATAAAGTTATGATGGCTGATTTAGTTAAAAAAACACTGTTTCTTGTTGATAAAAATAAAAACATGAATTTTTTCTACAAAGCATTAGTAAAACTAATAAAACAAAAATATATATTATATCTATTTTAGGTTGTTGTGTAAAATATTGTTTAATGCGGATTTTAAAATGAAAAAAAGTACTAGCTTTTCAAATAGTTAAAAAAAAAAAATGTATCTGCTGACAATATCTAGCTGAAAAAGGTATTTTTGATACGACGTACAACCCAAAAATGACACATTACATGTTAAAACATAATATTTTGATTTGTGTAGTACATTGTTTATAAATTCTATAAATGACATAATAACACTGTGCATTAACTTACACCAAATGTGGTTTAATATTTGCAATAAAAAGTTATCGTGTAGCCACGTTTTAAATTCTATGATACAGGTTTTGCATGCGCGAGATATAGATGTATCCAAGTTTTGGTAACCTACTTGGGTGTATATTGCAAACGCGCGACAAGGAATGTTTTGTTTGCTAGTTAATTTTTTGTATCGTACGTTTTTTTTAGTATTTTGATATGCCTTCTAAATAAAAAAGCCGTAAGTTGAATTTTCTTTTGCAATTGCTCATTTTGTACAGATTTCTATATCTGCTTACAATAGAAAGAAAACTTAAGTTATAAATGATATGCAGTATAAACTTTAACATATTCATAAAAATAATATTACACGTGTGTATAAAATAATCAAAGCCAAAAATGTTTGCTGGCAAAAAATTTATGACTAGTACTTCTTTTATTTTATTTTTTTTTCAAAATCTTTATAAATTTTATCGTAGATTTGTATAAGAGAAAGATCTTTGCCGTGCCCATACATACCCAACTACGTAACTTAGTTGTTTTATATCTTGGTACAATTTAATTGTAGACTAGTGTAAAACTGTCATAAAATGTTGTTTATTTCGTACCCGTTTAGGCATTTTACTTCAATATGCCAATAAAACATAATCCACGGTACAAAATGTGCAAAAGTGTATTGTTAATAGGCAGTGGCTTATATAGCTTTATAAACCATGAAAAATTTTGTTCTACGTATCTATTGTTCATACTTGTTTTTAAGTAAGAATATTTAAGATTATACTGCACAATTTTTCTAGCGTTTTTCGGAAAATACCTGGTCATATGCAGGTAAGCACTATACTATGTGGCACACATGCAGGGCCTTGCGCAGTAAAAAACTAGATGCGATGCGCACTTATAGAGCGCCAAGAAATCTTTCGTAAGTAAAAATACGTATTGCATACTAAACGACTTTTAGCGATAATATTATTTTATGGGTTTACCTTTTCGTATTACGCCAAAATAGCTTGGCCTAATAAAACAGAAAATGAAGTTTAGTAATCGATCGAATGACAAACCTCTAGAAATTTTTTTATAAGGACACTTTGCTGACAAATCGAATAGTTTATTTCCATTGATTACTCTTTTAAATGCCGAAAAGTATCTTTTCTAAAAAAGAACTATTTTTAAAGAGGCTTTATGCTATTTTTCCAAAAAAATAGCAAACGAGTATTTTTAAAGCAATTCAACATAGATTTTTGTATGCGCATTTTAAACTGGATTTTTATGCAGAAAGTCTATTTTCTACATATTCAAATTATATAAAGCTTACCCACGTGATTTGTTGTACAATCAAAGTAAAAAAACATATATTAAGCTTGAGTTTACAACACGTGCCAAGAAATATATTTTGTAAGTAGAAAAACATTTTTGCCATGTCGTTTATATATTTTTTAGAGGGCTTTTTTGTAAATAGCAAAAATTTTACCTTTTTTGCAATGCAATTTTTGTACTGGTATTTTTTAATAGTAAAAAAAACTTTTTTAAGGTTTACCCGTTCTTAAATATGTCAATTTTTAAGCAAAAACTACTTTTAATCTAAAAAACAGTTTGAATGTTTATATACTGTAAAAAAAGAATAAATAATTAAAGCATGCGCAAAATCTACTTAAAAAATCTAGAGATAAAAATAACATAAAAAAATTTGTTAAAATCAATACAGTATTTACTTCTATTGACTTTTTAGAATTGTTTTTATTAGAACAGAGTGCAAATTATTTGGAACCCGTTAGCAAAAACAGTAGATACTCTACTTTGTTTTTTTTACGATTTTCGTTGCGCAACAGATATACGCAAATTAACTAGTTTTTTTTTTTTTTTCTTTTTGACTATTTGAAAAAGAAAGCCGAGCTTTATGCGCGAAAACCATATTATTGTAAAATAATCACTAAAATGATTTTTAATATATATAAACAAACTTTTCAAATATATTAAACAGCCAAATAAACATTAATATGTGCGTCAACTCAACATCTAAAATATACATGTAAAAATTAATATTTTATCTTACTTGATAGATTTATACATTTTTAAAAAAAAGTATAATAAATAATTTAATCAAAATTGTCGTTTTTTTTTTGTCAAAAGATTTAGTAGTGTTCAAATTATCAGTCGATAATGGTGAATTCTTAAGAAACAAATAGCCATGAAAATCTATTCCTACAATTCCGAATCTGTGCAATTTTCTGACAGAACCTGTGCGAATAAAAACCTTTCAGCTTTTTGCAACATAAAAAAAAGCACTTCAAATATTTTTCGTTACGGCTCAAATAGTAAACCCACAGTTAAACATATTATTTTAAAAACACAAAACTATAAAAAAGCCGTTGGTAGTATACAAAAGCGTAAATTAGTGTTCTAACATATAAATGTACGGCAAAAACTAGATGTCATCAATTTACTTGCTTTTTTTTCTATAGTAAATTATAAAAAAAAAACGATAAATAGAATATTTAATTATAGTTGCAGGCTTCTTTTCATAAGATATAAATACATTAGTTTTTTCAGCTGCAATCTTAATGATAATACTTTTTCACAATGCATTGTAAATCTGAACCATCTGTCTGCTATACCAATCTTAGAATAGTTTACGGGTTATTATCATTTCAAATTTTAGTACTTATAATGCAAAAACAATAATGCATAAAACGTTATATACTTTATTAATGTACTTTCAAATAAACAAAAAACCCAAGCATAGAAAATCAAAACATATACGGCCATAATTTTTATGAAATCGGCATGTTCTGGCAACGGTGAAACTGAATAGCCAAAAAATTCTAGCAGATAATTGAAAAAATAAATATTTATCAAAATCTGTATATAGTGTTTTGAACAACAAGAAAAAGTCAAATTCCACAATTATTCATACAAAAAAATATATTTTTAACGTCTTTATATTTGCTAATTTGCGTTTAAAAAAGTGATTAAAAAACAAGTATATAAATACTTTTATTTTAAAAAATATTATTGGTTTTTAAAAATATTATTAGAAACAATATAATTTTACAAAACATATTTTCTCTTTTAGTAAAGAAAATTTTAATATAAAAAATGATTAATACTAATAAACAAAAGTCATAACATAGGCCGTATTTTAGTCAGAAATTGACGTACGAGCAAAGAACTCTAAATATGGCATGAAAAAAAACGTTTATTGTAAAGAATAAAAGTTTGCTTATATACGTTTTTTATACAAAACCACATTTTGGATAAAATTTTGTATTTTTTTTTGTCATTAAACATTTTCGGCATTTTAGATCGAGCACAAAACTAACAAATAAGCACATAAGAAAACTGTCTACATGCTTTATTATAACTGTTATCTACTTTGATGGCCTTATAGAACTGTTTTTTTACAGCGTACCGGCTCCATAAAAACCACGCTTGTTTTAAATTTTACCATGCAGGTGACACATATCTTTTACCGTGTAATGCATAAAAAAAACGTTTTGCCAAGTTGCAAAACTTAATAGTTTAGATTTTTACAGTTTATTTTTAGAATTTTGTAGCAACGGTGTGTAAATTAAACTAAAAATAATAAGTAAATAAACTTTTTAAAATGACTACATTGGCTTTTTATGTACATATACGTTTACATGAAGTTCCTAGCCGTCACTTTTACACTAAAAAAACAGGATACTATAAAACCCGAACCCGTATGTCGGATGTGACCGGATATTAAAGACTTGCCTCTAGGAAATATATTTGTAAACAGTAATACCTCTAAGAGAAAAACTTGCTTTGCTACAAAATAATAACAGAAAGGACCAGCAACAAACAAAAAGGCAAAAACCTTGGTGATACAACATAAATGTCCAAAATATGTTTGATTCCTTTTATTATTTTTTATTTTTACAAATTATCTTGTAAAACTGTATTTTAGAACTTTTTTTAATAAAGCATTAAGTACGCAAGAAGTCATAGTTCGTGCACAAGGGTTGTCAACCTTTTCACTAGTAGAAAAACAGAAATAAAAAAGTTTGGCACAAGAGTACATTTCTATATAAATTTATCTGGCTATATATCAAGACTATTGTAAAGTACAAAAAATCATATTTGTTTCTTTTGTAAACAAACATTTGTAAAATATACCCATATATTTGAGTTTTTATTTTTAACTTTATGTATTTTAGCTGCAATATTATTACTAGTTTTTTTTTTTTCCGACTGTTTGCAGTTTCGGTTTTATTAAGTTGCAATTACAATTATAACCACCACGAAAAAAATATATGCAAAATTTATATGACGGCTGGACTCTAATAAACTTCCAAAAAAGGACCTGCATCACCTGTAACTAATCGCTTTAATTATGCAATACGCTGGTATATAACAAGGTGGGCAATCAAGATGTTACTGGTTTGGTGCCAGTTTAAGCATTTGCACAATTCATTTACGAATTTCAATTTTGTAGAAAAATAATCACTCAAAAAAAAAAATACACGCATACTTTTATATTAAAAATAGTAGCATTGTAATAGAATGGCAATTATGAAAATTAGTTTAAAGTAAATAATAAAAATAAAACTTTATTTCCAAAAAAGGTGTAAAAAACATTAAATAATCACAACAATGCTAAAAAGATTACACGCTTTTAATACAGCTCTGCCTATAAAACTATCAAGTTTTATTAATTTATTATATATACAAAACATGTATATGAAAAGTAGTGTTTTACATGCATTCTAGTACAATCTAAAAAGTCCAATGCTAAAAAAAACAAAATAATAGTGATTTGAAAACTGCTGATGCTGTAAGTTCGATACTTTTTTTTTAAAACTTGGCCCTTTTGTACCATTTTTTGTTCGTGGCGTATTTTGAGTAAAATCATTTTGCTAACATTATAAAAAGTCATTAGAAAAAGTAAGAAATAGGTTAAATACGTGTTTTTAACAGATTAATAGTAATGATTTGTTGTTTGAACCATAAATATAGCTTTACAATACTGTTTTTAATAGCACTAATTTTATCTCTGTTTCTTTTTTTACAATCTGGTTGTTCTATCAATAGAAGTTTAAAAAAAAAAAAAAAAAAACGTTGCATCGAACCTTAAAAATGTCATTTTTTAAATTAGTTAGTAACGGTTAGATATGTGTTTGTTTTTTACTCTGGCAAAAACTAAATTGATCTTTAATTTATAACTTAAAGCGAAAAAAGCAAAATATAAATGAGCATATTGCCGTAAAAGCCAAAATTAAAAACTGCAAACTATATTAACACAAGTTTGGATAAGGTATTTTACACGCTGTACCCTTCAAAGTTGGTAAAACCATACATCTGATATAAAATTAATAATACCATTTTTGTCTTTTGTGCAATTATATTAACGAATCGTACGAATAAGGTGCTTTTATGGGAATATTGCAAAGTCAGAAATTTATTTTTATTGCTTAGGGTTTATTCTGAAAAACCTATAAAAAAACTCGTAAAGACTAAATATATATATCATGTAGCGGGTTTAATATTTACAGATTACAGACCCGTGTACAAGCACACAAAGCAAAACAGTTACTAATATAACTGTTTTCTTTTCTCGTGAACAGAAAGGGGCTTTTCTGGTTCAGTCAAAAACTGTGTATTAACAAACAGTTTTTTAGCATAAAACTTTTTATTTGACTTTAGGGCCTAGTGTCCATTTCTTGCAAAAAAACAGTTCCGACATGTTTATACAGTACAAAAGTCATTGGCCAACAATTGCAGGAAAAACAGTTTTTAGCTAAAAAAACTGTTTGTCAAAAAACTGTTTTTGACCAAACCAGAAGCGCCCATAGATTAAAAGCATGCAATAAATATACTATACCAGATACATAAATGTTATAAAACTATGTTTTAAATATAAAAACCACAAAAAATTTACGGAAATACAATAAAAGCCAATTTATACGCAAGTTAAAAATACAAGCGTCGCGGACATAGCGCAATATTTTTTTTTTACAAGTGCGTAGGTCGGCCGGGTATACAGTTACATATGTAGTGGAAAAACCTTACCCTTCGAGTCGGTATGCACAATGGCAAAATGGAAGATTTTATAGAAAAATTGTAAAGTCTAAAGTATTGATAGTACGTCTTTTTTTTTGTTTTCTAAATTACAATGGTAGCAAATTTTTACAGACGTAAATACAAAAATTATAAAAGAGCATTTTTTTTTAGTTTTCGATTTTTCTTAGTATTCCGTGCCCGTTCATACATTTATCATATATGTGAATAGCTTAAAAAAACTTTTTGTTGTATACTAAAGCAAAAAATTGTCATTGCATGCAACAATAGTAAAAAGAATGCATTCGAGTTATCTTTACTAGTAAAAAAAATATCAGCAACGTCAAAAACACAAAACTTGCAACAAAAGATTAGTAATATTTATAATATATTTTTCTAAATTAAAAGCAACATACAGTTTAAAAATAATAATCGAATACGTGTGTACATGAGGAAAAGCTTGTTAATGACGCCTGTTTTATGCTGTAAACACTTATTACTGCTACAATCTCTGTAACCAAACCTTTAATATGAACAAAACTTACTTGTATCAGTGTCAATTTATTGGACATTTTTTGTATGTTTTTTTGAAACAGGACTTGAGACTACTGCAAAATAGACCCAGGTAAAAAATAAACAACAAAAAAGTAATAATATTTTTTAGTTAACAACTGTGCTATATAATAGCTAAAATGCATCGTGTTTATATTTTGTATCAATTTTTATAGTCCCACTTTTCGTATTGTGTCTAATTTTCATTTGCCTCAACGTAAGGGATAAGGCTTAAAACATTGTGAGCAAAGGCGCTAAATTTTGAACGTCCACAAAAAACACATTGCAGAAAAAATTTTCGTATATGAAATTTTAATAAAATTTACCCGTAAATTGTCATTTTTTTTGTTTATGTGTAAAAGTGCGAAGGGCCGACGACAACGCAGATTGAAACTACAGTCTACAAACTTAAAAAGAACTTTTCGCCTATACAGACACCAAAACTGTAACCATAAAGTATAGGACTTTTGCGTTACCTTACTGTACATTTGTAAATGTGTTTTTACAAAATATTAAGTTTCCCGTTTATTTTTGTATTGTAAATAGATTTTTACAAAAAAATTGCAATCCCGGTTTTTTTTTGTATACTAGCCTTTGCATCTTATAATACGAGATATTCTAATGTTTGAAAATGGTCTTTTTGTATAAAATATATACGTAAATGAGAATTCAAAACAGCAAGCTAAATTTTCTTTATCATAAATGTATAAATATTACAAGTTGATTACATTGTGTGATATCAAAGATAAATTTTTAGTTTTTTTATGTACTAAAAATTAGTTCAAAGCATCTTGAAAATTTTTCTCACCAACTTGATATTTTTTTTTTATGTATTATGTTACTTTATATTAAAAAACTATAAAAAATCTTATAATTTTAATTTTTGCTTAATAAACAAAACGCTTTTCTGGTTTATATACATTTGCGTTTATTTAGTTTTACATAATTGTTCCGTCTTGTAATGCTAGACCTACAAAAATACTTTATTAAAAACCAAAGAAAAATGTGATTTATTTAGGCCATACTATACACTTGCAGGTTACACGTCCATGTATAGTTATCTTTAGGTTTTTTGTAAAGAAGCATGTAGGTAACGTCGTATATCGCCTTGAATGTTTTTTTTTAAAAACAATCTTACATTTAAAAACGTAAAAAAATGCGCAATTGGTGTTCAGGTATGTGTTCTACTGCCAAAGACAAAATTTAACAAAGTTCCTGCAGTAAGATTTTTGCTGTTGTTTATTTCAAATCAAGTATAATCGGGGGCAAATCTAAGTTTTGTTTACGTTTTAAACGGTATATAATTCAAGTTTTTTGGTTGAAAATATTGTTAATGAAATATATGAAAATAATAAAGGTACTGTACGGAATTGTTTGTATGGACTATAGATAATGTCATTTCCCGCCATCAGGTACATTTACTTAGAACGGTTTCACAGTTAATAACTGTTTTAATAAAAAAAATACATTGTAAAAAATTATATTTTAGGCATTTTTGCAACAGTCTGCAATTGAATAAACTAGAATTAAATACAAAAAAGGGCATTTACATATACAGGTTTTTTTAGGAATAGAAAACTTTTACAATTGCGACGTTTTTTACAGCCTTTGCGGTTTTTATGTTTATATACGTGTAGCATAACATAAATCAAAACTAAGGTTTTGTTAGTGTTTTTGGGTTACTAACCCGATTGCGGTAATAAATTAATACAAAACCACTCTTACTTATTTTATTTGTGTGGTTTATAAGTGTTAAAAGATAGTCTTTTCTAATTGCAAAGGATTAATCAATGAAATATACGATAAGCAAGAACAAAAATTATCAAATATATGTTTTTTGTAGGAATGTTAACGAATTTTAGGTTATTAACTTTATTTACTTTTTTAAATGCGTTGCTCTTTAAAAAACTTTTAGTAAAATGTTTAATAATCTTGCTTTTCTTGTGTTTTAAATGATTAGCACATAGAAAAGACCACAAAACAAACGATGCGTAAGACACTCTAAAAACTAGCAATCTAAAACGCTTTTTGCGTATTGTGAACGGTTTGAATACTATAGAAAAAAATTTCTTTTAACTTAAAAACAGATTAAAATGTTTCTAGTAAGAATAAACGACATAAAAAAGTACTGCTACTTATAATGAAAAACAAGATTTAAAAACTTGTAGTCGGTTGATTATAGACTTTTGCATATTTATGTGATATTTTGCATAAATTGAGATATATCGTTGATGGTAATTAAACTTATATGCATAGTCATTATAAACAAAACGGTCTTTACGGCTGATTCGTAGTCTTACGGCCAGTAAGATTTTATAAAAATATATTTTTTTTGTTTTTTATGCGCCGGTGATGTCTTAAAGTAAAATATCTTGGATCAGTACAATTATATCTAAATAAAAAGATGTGTATATGTGCAATTTAAAAACGACGAAATAAAAAAAAAAAAAGAAAACATGCATATAGAACAGGCAAATAAATAGTTTTTAATCATATCTTTCAGAAAGTTAGTATATAGACATCGAGTCAATATATATTATCTCTTTCATATAGATCATAAGTGTTTAATTAAGGTGTGTTTCCTCTTATATTCTTTTTGGCTTAACATGTAAAAACTTACATGTGAATATGCTTTTATTTTCCATTGACGGTTTATAATCATATTTTGTAAAAAAAAACTTTTCTTCATCCATAATTTAGCATAAAAGATTGCAAAAACGCTGCGTATAATATTTATACTTTTTCGCGAATATTTGCTTTACTTATGTAATGACAAAAGCGTGATCTACTTAAAGATATAATTCTGTAAGATTTGCTCCAATATTGCGTATTTCACTGTGACGTTTGCAAGTACATTCTGTAACAAGCCTATGAACAGTTTTACACAATACAAAAACAGAAGGCATAAGTTCTCTGGCGAGAAAATATGAGTGTACCAAAGCTTGATATAGACTGCCAAAAAAGCAAGAATACTAAACTTTTTTTTTGCTTTTGCCCAGAACACTAAAAAAACAGCAATATGTCTAATTTAGTCCTTTAAAAGCTTTTCACAATAGTCTTTAGGGCTAATTATTTTTATTTTGTAAAAAGTTGAGAAGTTATAAAAAACAAACTACAAAACATGATATAATAAAGAAAAATTACACATGATGTTACTGCTTCGTAATAGCCTGATAAATTGCATAATTTTTATGACGGTTGTATAAAAAAGGCATAAATTTAGTAAATCATTTTTGAGATGTAAGTCATCCGCGGTCCGTCGTCCGTATTCTAAGGCTTGCATGTGTAATATTTTAACGCAGACAGGCATAACTTCTCCTTTTTTTTGTATATTTGTGTGAGTTATTGACAGTAGGTTCTTTTTTTTTAACAAAGCGGATAAAAAAAGTGAACTTTTTTTTTTGCTTAAACTTTACAAAAGTTATGCTACAATTTTTTATATTGTTTTTCAACAGAAACAGTACAAAAAATAAACGTAAACTATATAAGTCATAAGTTTTCAAATATTTGTAAAAATGTGCCAAAAATATCAATAATTTACAAAAAAGCGCGCAACATAAAAAAAAAAGAAAATTTCTTGTTTATTTACATAGTATATATACAAATTTTTTTATTGTATCTCTTGTTCTTATTTGATGTCAGGAATATTATCTATTCAAAAAAGAGCAAAAATACTGTACAAGATTTTTGCCATGTTTTTTTGTGACTTATGTTGGATGACTCGGTTAGAGCAATCTTTTTTATTACGTAAAGGCATGTGAAATTGGTTATTTATTTAAATGTTGTTTTTTATATACTTATTTTAATTGTTTGACACAAGTAAATTTATCATTTGATAGATTGTTAATCTGTGTTAAACCACAATAAGTTTTTGATAAATGTTATAAAAATCCATAATCAGGATTTTTGCTCCGGGCCACTCGCTTTGCGAGCGCCTTGCGCATAACAAGTCTAAAATGATATCATTTTGCCTTTGGCAAAATAGTCAAAAGCATCGCTTTGCTCGGAAAACCTTTGGCTTCGCCTCAGTTAAAAATGTCGTCAATAGGTGACTACCCAAACAACTTAAATTCGTATATATGTGCATTTTGTACATAATACAAGCGTCCTTGCTGTGCAATGCTACGTATGTAGGAGATCTTTCTATTTCTTTATATATCTATGGCATGACATACATTTTTTATACAAATATTGCAATAATGTGTATATTCATTTCGTTATTCAAATAGATGCGTGATGATTTTATTATTTTAGTTTTTTGTCTTGTATTAACTATGGATTTTTAGAATTGTAATTTGGAACGATAAAGGGACAAAACTTCAAAATTTGCACGTTGTTTGGCACTTTGAGAACTTCTGGTATAGGTTGTACTAAAATGTACGCAATGTTCTTATGTATAATCTTTCACACTATGTATGGCACCCGTGGCGTAGACAGAATTTTTATAACTAAAGCCATTCTTTGTTTTTCATAACAATTTGCCCCAAATTACAGTTATACCGACAAAATGCTCAGTTTTTTTATTTGACAATCTACATTTTAAATTTTACTAATTATATAAAACTTATATCCCCCTTTCTCTTTAACTGCGTATTAGCGCATCTTTTGTTCCTAAAAGCCTAAAGCATTTCTAATCTACCTTTTGGATACGCCACTTTTAATATGTAGTCATTTTGATAAAAAAACAGTTTCTGATAATCCAAATTTAGTAAATTTTGTTATAAGAAATAACAAAGTGTATCGTAATCAAGTAACTGTTGCTCAAATTTGCAATTTTTTGCTTTTCGATTTTTATTTTTGTATTCCAACGCTTTTTATTATAAATATATTAAATTTCAATGTTTTTAATGCACATAAAATAATGTTTTTGTGTATTAAAAAAACATAGCTACACTTGTTCTTTTATATAGAAAAAACCCGTAAGGCGTCAAAGAACCCAACAACATTATTTATAAATAAAACGTTTACTTAATTTTATAAATTAAGTTACAGAATTGCAAAATAGGGTTATGTAAGCCTGAAAGTATAATAATTTAGATTTTGACCTATCATATAACAATTCTCGGTCGACAGAACCTTTCTATTTTTTTTTTGACGATAAGTAACATTTTTTGCTAAAATGAGGTAATAACAGATTACATTTGAAAAAGTTGTTATTGCCTGTACATACATATTACAACTTATCTACTCATTATATTTTTTTTTTATATTTTAGAATATAATAAAACAGTTGTATATTACAAATGACACCGTTATTTCATGTAAAACTATTGGCTTAAATATACTTTATTTTTACGACCAGTTTTTTTTTGGTCAGTTTGTGACTCTACACAGCTTAACAGCATATAAAGTTAGACTTGCAATCATGGTGTTACATTAAGGACGATTTTTTACACTTAAGCCCGTGATGGCACATTAAAACTTAAAAAAAACTGACACGTAGTTTAGACTCGTACAAACCAGTTTTTCCAAGCTAAACGCACCTATATTGTATAAGATATTAGTTAAACAGTAGGGCAACCCATAGAAAATTACAAAATCTGCTATTGCAAATGTCATTCTTGCAATTTCTTGTATTTTTTAATTTTTTTTCTTTGAGACAGTCACTAGAATCGTTATAAAAAAAAAGGAACTTATATAATTGCTCAGCTATTTGCCTGAAAAAGTAACAAACATGTAATCTGCCGCTCACGCGTATCATTTGTAAAAAAATGGTATATATAACAAACAATTTTTTTTTCGTTTTTTTATAAAACTTTAGATAATGTAAAGACTATACACATATATCGGGATGATAAAGAAAATTTTTATTTATGTATTTCTATAAAAAATATGCAACATATCGATATAGAAGTTTTATACTTCCCATTGAAAAAAATTTTGACTATGTAAAATCAAATAGAGCACTTTTCTTTCCGCTACTATCCTCTTTAATTGCAGAAAACAACGTATTGTTAAATGAACTTTTTCAAGACTGGATTACATATAAAAAAATCACAAATCACAAATCACAAATAACAGATTTTGAAGTACGTCAAATATATTGTGCATACTTATTAAGAGATAATATCATAGTGCTATTATGTAATATTCGATACACACTTTTTATTTGGGTATTTAAGTCTTGTTTTATATTTTTATCCACTTATTCCATTTTTTTTACCAAAAATTGCATATTTTGCAAATCTGAAAAATTTATATCGTTTTTTGTAGTAAAAATTGCACTTTCCTCTGTAAATTCTTGTTGCCGTAGTAATCAGTGTTTTATAAAAATATAGGCTACAAAAACAGCTTAAAAGCGTTTTATCGTGTATTTATTGCGACAAAATATACTTATAATTTTATAAACTACCTTTTTTGATACAAATTCTAATATAATTATACACGAAAATTCACTTTTAATTGTAAAGGCGTAAATATTTACATTTTCGATAAGCAGCCCCTTTGTCCCTAAAAATTGGCGTCTAATTGTTAATAAATACTACAGAGACTTGTTTTGACGTATAGTTCGCTAATAAAACTTGTTTTATTTTTTTTACGGTTTTTTTCTTAAACATTTGTTACAGAAATCAAATATGAAAAAACACAGTAGTTTGTATTTTTACTTGGTTTTACAAAATACGTATATAAACCGCGAAAAAAAAATTAGTATACTTCCAATGCATCCAGTGCACTACATAAAAAATTTAAAAGATACTACTAAATCTGACTTCTTGCAAAAAAACTTACTTTTTTCCAGAATATATTTTACTAAAGCAAACAAGGTTTCTTAAAATATATTAATTTTAGCTGTATCTTTTTATACTCTATTTAAACCATTTTCTATATTATCAATTTAATTATAAAAAGGAAAACATGCATACACTGAGTAAAAATATGCATGTCTTGCAACAGAAAATGAGAAGTAATCGCCTAATATGCATACAAATCTTGTCTAGTTAGTTTTTAATGCCGTTGGTTTTTAACTAGTTTCTTAAACTTAAAATTACATTCTGTCTATATGAGCTTTTTTATTTTGTAAATCGTAACGAAATTTATCACACGTAATTGTATTCTTTAGTTCAAGTTTTTACATTTTCTGCAAATTAGTGATTAGTATTTTGCGATTAGTATATGGTACAGTGTAAACATTACGTTCACATAAGTATTATACGAAAAAGTAGTGTTTTGACTTATGCGGGGTTGGCAAACTTCTTTTAAGCTCGCAACCTACTGTAGTTTGTATTTATTACGTTGCGTGTTTGTATACCTTATACAGTTCTATAATTGAACCTTTTTAATGAACTTGTTGTAAATTTTTTCTAATATGTAATATACAATGATATAGTTTATCGAACAAAAAATATATGCAAAAAGATCTGCTTTCTTATTAAATACAAAAGTCATTTAAAAATAGTATTTTTACTGTGGTTTTTATATTTTATAACATTTTTACACTTTAACCCGATCTTAGCTATACATACAACAATGGATTATAAAAATAGTTTTGTTTTATATTGTTTTGTATTAAATGTTTTCTTTTTTTGTCTTTTTTTTTTTGTCGAGCTATCGCGAACCAAAACTTTTTATAAGTCTTTTTATGTAACATATTTTTTTTGATTGATTTTTTTTAATATTATTTTATAAGAAAAAATTAAAAAAAATATAAAATTGTACAATACTAAATATCTTTAGTCATTTGTTGCCAAACCAAAACTTCTATCATTATCTAGACAACTTTGCATTTTTTTTCCTTTTTTTAGATATATGAGACTCCGAAAAACGTACTACCAGGGAAATGAAAATGTCTAAACGGCATATACAGGTTTAGAAAAACATTTAGGTGTGAAAATTATTGCAATAAAACAGTTTTTTTTGTCTAATGTATCATCTGGCTCATTTGATCTTTTTCCTATTTGGCTACACTGTAACAACATACTTTTTATTGTGTTGTTTTTTTATCCTGATTTTATTTTTTATTAAAACTGCAGCGTTTTTATCTAGCATTCTAAATTATAATAACAGTTTTAAAATAAACAAAAACAACGATAGAAATATGCAAGATTTTGTTTTTCGAAAAAAAAAACAAAATTGTACCATTAAATGCCCTACAAATTTAAAGTTAAAGAACTTCGTTTTAGACAAGAAAAACTTATTAATATGTTTTTCTGTACATAGAAAAAACTAAAACAAAAAAAAATTACTGTTGAATTATAATTAGCCAGTAATGCTTTTATTCATTTTTTTACATAATTAGGTAAGTATTTATAAAACAAAACTACCACAAAGAACACCATAAAACTTTGTATTTTTATAACTTTGTACCTCTATGGCTGCGTGTTCGTATTACTTTTTACATAAAAAACATGATAAATAATATATGATATTATATAATATTAATAGTTTTATGCACATTTCTTAGTACAAAATAGAAAACTTAATCTGATGAATTATATTTTTTTAACTCAATGCTTTAAAACGTCTTTGGTCCGAAAAGATCAGGGGTTCTTAAACTGTTTGTCTTGCGTACTGTAACTGGTACATAAACCGCTGCATATCCTCTACAGTATATAAGTATCCAGCTATCACAGTAATTTTTGTCTAGGCAGTCTTGCACATCAAAAAAATGCAGTTTTTTAACATCTTTAAACTAAAGGCAAAAATATTTCGGTGTATTAAATTGGGTTTGTGTCGGTTTGGTTAAAATTGAAAACTTATATTTGCCAAAGAGCACGATTTTTGCTTGCAAGTTATATAGATTATTTTGGCATACGCATAAAATAAAAAAAAAACATTAATCAAAAAAAAGTATTTTTGTATCTCTTAGCCACACCTTAAAAAAAAATTGCTAAAAAAAAACACCATTGGCTAACGATTTCCTTGCAAATTTTACAGTTGCTGTTTCAACGTACATCGTATAATTGATATCTACTCTTTTTTTGCCAAATATTTTTTAGGATGTATTAACCGAAATCTGGCGTTTCTAAGACTAAAAAGCATATTGTTAAAAATAATTGCACTAAAAAATACAAAACAAAAAGGATTAAAACAGATGCGGGTTGTCAGTTTCAAGATCTAGGCAGTAAGAAATCATTTAGAAAAAAATTCGTGTCGAGCGAAAACTCGAGAATCTTGAGATTTCGGAATTATCGAAATCTCGATAATTCTATATTATAAAGACTGAAATTAAAACGAAAAACACAAAAAAAAATCCATTAACCGGGTGAATACTGTTGTTTAAAATACAAATTTGTCTCAGGTATCAAAGTTACCAAATAAAACGGTATTATATAAGAAAAATAGTTAATTGCCCTAACCGAATAACTGTTTACTAATAATAACCATATATTAAGTTTTTACTTTTTTTTTAATATAACTGTGGCCAGTTCACATTTCAAGGACGATACAGTGTAATAGTGCAAATATTTTATGTGCTATAAAAAAATTTGAATAAGTAAAGCCTTGCATTAAAACAAATGTGTATTTATTTTATACATGTAAATTTTTTGTGATGCATAGGCACCTTAATAATCTACTTTTCTGATAAATAAAATTTTCTCATAAAGCATGGTATTATTTTATCTATACAGTAAAATCTAAGGTGCAAATGCGTAAGTAATATTTACTTTAAAATGTATATTTAATAAAATTTTGATAATTTAAGACGAAAATAAATTTCAAATAAAAAAAACTGAACAATTTTACAATGTACGTAACGAGTAGATAACAATACAAAGTATACAAATTTTCTATTACTACAAAAAATAATATGATATGTCTTTTCCTAATTACGACATAAAAAAAATTTTTAGTTTTATATGATTGTTTTTATCAAATTTGATACAAACGAGACTCCTGAGAGATCTCGAATTTCTCAATTGTTTGTTATGAAAAAAATACCCTCGAGTCTTGAGATTTGAGATTCGAGATCTCGAGACTAGAAACACTAAAACAGGGTAGTAAATTACACACTTTTTGTTAATTAAAGAAAATTTTGACATAAAAAACAAAAGACCGCTAATATAAGGTTCAAAAACACACCTAAATAAATACTTTGCAAAAGATACACTTTAATTTATTTTTTATGTTTTTTTGGGTTGTGAATGTTTGGTAATTCGTATTACGAAAAAAGAATTCCTGCAGCAATTTTAAGAGCGCCTATTTATAACGCATTTCAAGTTTTTGCGACATGAGTCGTAGTTGAAAATTGAACGCGTTTACTCGGGACATTTAGTATATCAGTACATAGGTTTTACCACTTTCTATGACGCATGTGTTTTGTTCTATAGAAAAAAATTCTTCAACATGCTTAAAACGGCTATCGGCAGAAGACCCAAAACGACAAAACAACAGATAACAAGATGGATTGTATTTTTGCAAAACCAGTTTTTATATACCAGAAAAAAAAAGATGGATCACCCTGGGTTTTTATTTTCTTTTATGAAAAACAGTATCCAGGTATACAATCAACAATACCATATGTCCAAAAAAGTACACAAAAAAATATTTAAAGGTTAGGCACCTATTAAAAGTTTATTTATTTTGTGCTATAATACTTCTAATGTGTAAATTTTTTTTTAAGACAAATAATAGCAACGAGTCAAGAAGAATATTCAAGAAGCAAAATAACCATTGCGGTTATATAGGGTATACGTTTAAACTTACTACATCACTGCTTGACTGAAAACAAAAATTTTTTTCTGCGTTTATATAAATATAATTTAACCATTGAATATTATGGGCATAATTTTGCCTCTAAAGCAACTGGCGTACGCACTTTTCTTAATAAAAAAAAGTGAAAAATTTAAACTTAGAAGAGCTTATTTTTTAAAAGCCGTTTTTTTGTAAAATAACAGAGTTTGGTGCCAAAAACTCTTGCAAAATATACTTATAATTGTTAAGACGAAACAACTAGTCTACAAAAAGGCATCTAAAAGCGAATTAAATATCAGCCATAGTAGATAACGCATGTTTTCTTATAAGAAAAAAGTTAAGATGTACTTTTTTTACAATTAAACTTTTTTTTTTTAAAAACATAGTTTCCTGCATAACTAGTTTACTGTATAAAAAACGTTTTCATGTTTATTCTGCACGGAAAAACTTTTTTTATATTTAATATTAAATGAAACACTAATTTAAATGAAAAAGTTTCATATGTGCCCGTTTTTGTAGTAAGAATATTTATACATCTTCGGAAGTGTTTTTGGTAAGTCTTTTGTTATCCCTTTTATAGATGACTTAAAATTATATTTTAACAAAGATAAAAACACATGCAATTTATAAGTTCGTGCATATATACAAGGATGTGACAACAAAAAAGTGGAAAAGAGTTGTACTAGACTATTATCAAGTAACAAGTAGCACATCCAGTATAGTTGTTGTTCAAAAAATTAATAAAATGCAAAGAAGCCCTTTAAAAAACAACTGTTGAATAATGGCTCTGCGACTGTTTCAACTCCTAAGCTACTTCATACCAATATGACAGATTCATTTTTTTTATAGCTTTATTGAACGATTATGAAAGGCATTTATTGCACTTGATTGATAGTAAATTTATGCATCGAGATGCCAAAAAACATTTGCGTTTAGCCAGTTGTATTATTTAATAGTTGAATAAGCTGTAAATAATAGACGCAGGAATTACAAGCATTGCGATTAATCCACATGAAACAGAGACAGTAGAAAGAAGAAGTAAAAAGTAAAAAGTTGAAGAAAAACTGTAGGTATATAAAAAATGAGGCAAATAAAATAGGGTGTTTTTTTAAAAGTGTGACCAATAGAAGTAATGTTTTATTATGATGAATTTTTTCTATAATGTCTTGAAGTTCAGGCCGATGAAAATAAATAAAAACAATTTTTATGCGTTATCGCATTTACAAAGAATAATGTTTCTGGCATAAATCTAATAAAAAAAAACTAATATATTCTTTATAAATATTGTTTTTTTTCATTTTAAGCCCTCATAAGTGGTATTGAGCCGTCTATATATTTTAAACCCATGTAAATCTTGGCTTAAAAAATATCTGGTTTAAATATAGAAGATTTTATTT
>JAQFYM010002023.1:0-26673 GCA_034694785.1 Agrenia bidenticulata | reverse complement strand
AATCCCGGGATTTGAGACTAAAATTCGATATTTTAGTACCGAAAGTTTAGTCCCAAATCCCGGGATTGGATTCCCTATTTTGTATATCTAATATAATATTTCTATAGAAGAGGAAGTGCCAAAAGTAAGAATTTATTATAGTTGTTACATGCTCAATTTCGACAAATATGGTTATTTACTATTAATAATTTAAAAAAATGCAAAAAAAATAAAAATGCAACTGTGTTATAAAGTGGAAAAGAAAACTTGCATCGCAAGTAATCATCTAAATATATACTTCCTGCTTTTTTTGTAATTCTTTTAGACACCAGGGACATGATTAATCATTAACGGGTGTGATCTTCTTAAAAACTTAAACACTTAAATTAGTTCCTGCTTATAACTCGTTTGACCCGAAAATACTGTTATATAGTGGTATATAATTTGGGTGTTTTTTATAAGCCAAGCAAAAAAAACCTGATTTTTATTTGGCAAATGTTTGATAGTAAAAAAAAATGCTGGTTTGCTGTGTAAAAAAAAAAAATTATCGTAAAAGGCAATAGAATTGGAATTTATATTTTCTACTTCGGATTGTTTCATTAATTTATTAAATATACTAATAAATAATATGAATGTGAATGTGACCAGATTTTATTGGACAAAAAAACCACATAATAAAAGAACGGTACAATCATAACGCCTTAAATTCCTAAATAATTAACAGTGTTTTATCCTTTTTTATCTTTTTATTTTTTAAAAATCATATGTTGATTTTTATTATCTAGCATTTAATATAAAGATATACATATTTTTGGCAACGAAAATTTAGATTTATCTAAATTATGGGCCTTTTATGTAATTTTTATGTTACTTGGGCCGGCAATATTTTTATGATGACTGAAAAAAAAAAACCCATAATAAATATTAAACAAAAGTAAAACGACAAAGTTGTACCAATTTCACGTATTATTTTATCATAAGATAAAGATTGCAATATTTGCAACTCGCCAAAAATAAATAATTTTAGTTACGAGTTAAGTGCTACCAATAGTAAAATCTTGAATTTTATTGAACTGCCATTATAGAAAAAACTTTGAGTCGTACAACATTTATCTGCTAAATACTTGTTACCTTTTTTGTAGATTGGCAGCACTGCTAGCAAGTTTTAAAGTTCAAATGTAATAACTAGGCATATTTAGTAGGGTGTTTAATTAAAAACTGTAAAAATTTAAATTGTTTTTGGTACTTCGGGCCTTTAAAATTTGTGCGTATTTATAGATCTGAATGCATTTTTTGTGCAGGTAACCCGAAAATAAGAATTAAGCATTGCAACCTATTTTTTAATATGGTTTTATTTGCAAACTTTTATCAATCTCAAATAATAAAGAATTATGTAAAGTATTAGGTTACATACAATTTATCTTTTTCAAATAAAAAAAATATAGTTTTGAAATTCAAGTTTTACAAAAAAAAAAATTTATGCAATAAAAAAATAAAAAATAATTATTACGCATGTTTTTGAAAAACACCTCTATTTATCGAAGAAAAAAATTTGAAATACATTATAAACTATATTAAAGGCAATATAGTGAGTTTTTCAAATATATACTTGTATTAATTTTTAAATAATTTGATCACGCATTAAATATAGATAAAAAAATTATTTAAGTAGCAAATGATATAGAATATGTATATAAAAAGACTTACAGCAAAAATTTGAAGATGCGTGTAACGGTGACGTATCCAGGAATTATTGAAAGGGGGTTCAATTTTTGCATTCAGAAAACTCAAAAACCTACATTTTGATGCAAGAAAAAACGGATATTTTAAATATTAAGAGTTGCCCCATGTGCACTAAAGCGCGAAAAATGCACGCATTTTTTTAGTTGCTATTATTTATATTGAGCTAGTTTTTTTATTAAAATTTATGCAAAAAATGCCTCTAGTATCTATCACTCGGTAACGGCTAGCTTTAAGTTAAAAAAATACGTCTTTTTTCTTGACTATTTATACATTTATTGTAAAGAATAAAGCTTTCAGATAAACTTTGACAATATAAAGCTACAGCGCACGCGCTGCCAAAAAATATAAACCACTTTTGCTTCTTTAGTATTTTTTGGCATTTACTATAATCGATGTGTTTGTTTTAAATTATTTTTAACGTTTAGAATTCATACATTCTGTGCTTTTAAAAATAAGATTTTTTTTTGACTTTGCGTTTGCTAATAAAAAAAAAACATTCATACGCATAAATTTTGTATGCAAATATAAATTTTCAATAATTTCGAAATTTTGTTATTATTTTTGTTAAGAGTAATTGGCATGTCAAAATTTGGGCATTAATTATGTTTAAATACATTTAAAATGCAAATAAGCCATAAAACTTATTTAAGTCTATATGTTATAGGCTTCTTCTAACGTTTATTATGATTTGTAAATTATTTATATAAATGTTTCTGCATTTTTGTTTTATTTTATAAACCTGAAATCAAACATAAAGCAATCGTTTTTACAATACTCCAATATCAAGGCAAATATATCTTTTCCTTTTAAAATAAAAAAACCTCATTTGTTTTTGGAGAAATTTATAAACAGACGTCGCTTTTTATGAATACATATGCCACTACTATCGAAATAATTTTATGTTTCAGGATTAAACAAAAAGTTGTCTTATTATCTGTAAAAATTTATTATTAACTTATGTATAAAAAAATCACTATTTTATATATTTTTTAAGTTTCTAAAATTTAAAAACTACATGTATACAGATCAAACTTGATTTATTAGCACACATGTATTTATATAACTAACATACATCCAGATTACAAATTACTTTTGCCAATGTATGTATGCAAAATATAACTGTCGGTCTACACTTTTTACAGCTGTATCTGCTGTAAAACCTGTTACAAATGATTACGCAAAAGTTTTTGTTGATCAAATATTGCCTATACGTACAAAATATATTAGTGAATTTATTTTTGATCTCGATTCTTATACAAAAATTTTTATGCAATAATCGTACTATTATGCCTAAAGTTCTTTAAGCTAAAAGTGTTTTATAAATTTTGTCGTTAGTTTTGATGCATTCATTTACGAATTTCTTCGGATTATGTGGCTTATGCCGTTATTTTTTGGTAGTACTCTGATTAACATAAAAGTTATCTATTGCTATATTTATGCCGGGTTATCCTTTAAAACGATGTATTTGTACCAGTAAAAGTCTTTCCAGCAGCTTTTAATCATACGCCTCTATTCTGGTAGTTTCATGCGCCAAAACCACTTACAGACATTTTTTTTTTCTATTTTAAAAAAAACCCATCAAATGCACTTTTTCTATATTTTATTACGTAGTCATTCTTCCTTTATCTTCATGCGTCGTTTTCGCATTTTAATTCGTATCATTCAATATAAAAATTGCATTAGATCATGGTAAAAACTTATTATTTTGATATTGAAGAAAAAAAGCACATAAAACGCATAAAAAGAAAAAAGGGGTTATTAAAACGCAATGTGGATGCAAAGATAGATTGACATATAAGACGAAAAAAAAATTTCATTTTTTCTGTAAATACATTTCTAAATATTCTAAAAATATTAACTTTTTTTTTGTTCATCATCTACTACAATGCTCTGTATTAATATTTCTGGTTTTTTATTTTTGCTTAATATCTATATGTTCATTTTTCCTGTAGAGCTTAATAGCAAATTTGTTTTTTTTTAGCGTAGAATAAATGGAAATGCAAATATTATTTTTTTACTAAGGTAAAAAAAAATTAAGTTTTTATCAACATTTCCAATTTTTTATATTGGTAATTTAGATTTTATCATCAAAAAATCCACTGCACAAAAGACCCCCTTTATTTTAGGCGCACATTAGTTTCGAAGATGGGTTTTGTTCCCCCTATCCCCCCTAAATACGTTAATGGCTCGTAAGCCTCTAAGCCATGCAGAAAACCCAAAAAAGTTTTTTTATACAACATCTAATAATTTTTTTGAGTTGAAGAAAATATTATTTTAAATTTGGACATTTTTGTTTGTCTATCTTATAGCAAATGTAAATACAAATATGGCTTTTTTCTTTTTCTAAAAGTCAAATGCTGCAAGAAAGACCTTGCTAACATAAAACGCATAACATCACAATAGAGATAAGTTTGTATATTTTAGAATTTTTTTACGCTTTTTTTTTATCTGAGTAATTTTTTTATTATAATTTTTTTTTTTAAAATTAATATTTAGATGAAAGATTAGTTTAAACTATTATTGCATATTTTTACTTTCAAGAAAAGTTCCAAACTTAAGCTAAGACTATCAATTATCATAATCTTAATATAGTACCTTGTAATTTTATGTACAGAAACAGTATTAAAAAAAAACTTCAAAACATTTGTTGCAGTTTGAAAAAAAAAATAAAAAGACTTTTTTATAAATTTTACAGATTTATATTAATATTACACGGATAAATTTTTTTTAACAAAAATAAAAAATTACTACGGTATAATCTCTATCTATGACACTCTCCATCCATGAGAAATAAACCTTTTTGGGTAAATTGAACTCGAAAAAATAGTAAAAGTAAGTTATGACAAAAATACTGATAAGTACCTTGTATCTTGAAATATTATAAATTATATATTGTACAGTTTTTTTTTTGGGATCATTTTTAATGACAACTTCTATCCGTCACACTTTTTTGATTTGACGAAAAGGGTGTCATCTATGAGATTTTTACTTATAATATTATTAAAAAGTATACTTTTTAAAACTGCCAATAAGCTGCATATATTATTAAAACCACGAAATAGTGGCACGGCGGGTTTTAACACAAAAAAACCATACGAGACGCACTTCTGGACGTTATCATGTATTTTGTGCGTAATTTGACGTTTTTTACATCGATGAAATATTTTTTTTTACATAGTAAAAAATTTAATTTCGGTATTTAATAGTAAAAATAAAAAAGCCCTAAAATAAAAAACACCAGATGTTTCTTAAAAAAAGAGTTTTCAATGTGTAACTTTTTTGTATATTTACCAGTTGTAAAATCTAATAAAAGTCTTGCTGGTATCATAGAAACAGTTGCCGTATACTGCCGATATTACGGAAAAGAATAAGTGTTAGTTTTACCAACGTTGTGAAAAAAGCCACTGTGACATATTATATATTTAAATATTCTTATTCACGCCACAAAAGCCAACCGCCTTGTTAATACCTTTTAATGGGTAATTCACTTTATCTATTTTGGATTGAATTTTACAGTAAATATTCATTTTCAATGGGGGCTTTGCTGTTCCACTGCAAAATTTTTACATGCAGTAATACTTTGACATTTAGAAGCTTTTTTTACGCTTATAATTTTTAAGGCCAATTTATAACAAGATTGTTTAATTTGATTTTTTATAAATGCACTATATATCTCTTAAAACTTTGATTTAATTTTTAATATTTAGTCCAATTTGCATCAAATATACCTGAATACTAAAATTTTCGGTGCTTATTTTATAAAATTCGATCCGAACCTTACCCGGAACCCGAAAACTTTTTTAATTACCCGGTCCGCCTAAAATGTAAACGAAATGCTTTTTTTTGGTACTAAAAGAAGAGTAAATTTTTTTTTATAGTAAATAAAAATATTTATTTCTATAAAAAAATACGAAAATACAGTATTTAATGCTTGTATTTTGCAACTTTTTCAAAGGAACGTGCAATACTAATTTATTAATGATATATTAAAGAAGCCGCGATAATGCAAACCTTTATAATCTTCAAGTTTTATTAAAAGATAAATATATAAATTAAAACTGCATTAATGTTTTTTTTTACTTTTTTATAGTTTTAATATATTATGTATGCGTATATTGACGTTTTGTGTATACAATTTTTTTTACCTTGTAAATCATACATAATTTTTATATATTAAAAAAGACCTCAGTTGTATAAAAACTCCTCTATTAGTAAAAAATACTATTTACGGTATACTTTTTCTTCAAAATACATATAATGCCGCTTTATCATATTTAAAACTAAAATTGGGTAATAAAGCCAACCCAAAGACGTAAAGAAAGAAAAGGTAAAGTTATCTCATATTATTTTTGTACAAATAGCACGTCCTGCATATAAAAACAAATTGATGTTAATGTGTGAAGAATTATAAGATAAAAAAGAAAGTAGAAATAAACAACATTATATGAACATAACTGCTATATCATCACCTAAAATAATACGACACTTTATTTTTAATCAGAATTACAGTATACCGGTTTGTTTTTATTATAAGTGATAGTCTTTTATATTTTTTTCATCTAAAACCAGTATTTTTACAATGTAAAAGATATATAAATGCTACAGGTTCTGATTTATATTATTACAAAGAATCACACATAAAAAGAAGCGTATAAAGATACAATAATTTCACAATTTTGTGGTCCCGGAATCAAATAATCAAAAACTTCAATTATAAATTATAAATTATATGGTTTTCAAATGTTAACATTAAATTTCATGTAAATTCTATTAAACCCTACCACTAGTCGAAAGAAAAATAGTTTTTAGAATTTATGATTAGAGACTGGAAAAAGTAACGGAAAAGAAGGGGTAAAATAAAGCGGAAAGTATTGGAAATAAAAATAAATTGCGTAGAAAACAAAACTTACAGTCATTCGCGTCTTTTAAGGATTGCTTTTAACTGTTATTTTTAATATAGGCGCATGAAATGGTCAATCGATCTATCTAATATATCTGGAAATATACAGGTGTTGATTCTTTTCCGACATAGATCTGCTCAAAATATTTGTCAATTAATAATCAAAAACTAAATATTTAAGAATATCAATACATACTAGCTATTGTTTATACAACATATATATCTTGTTTTTGACGCAGTCAAAATAAATCGGAAAATCAGAAATCCGATACTTTTTCTATTCCCTATTTATGATTTAGTACAGCTTTTTATCATATTAAATTATTTTCTATACTCTTGAAATCACTTCTCAATAAATATGCAACAAGTATATGGGTACACTAGAGGTTTTACTTAGAAAAAAATAGAATATGTAATTAAACATACGTTTTCTTACGTTACGTAATTTAGTTTGCACACTGCCCCCGCTAATTTTTCGTATGAAAAAGGGGCATTAAGAGTATTTTGTTGGTGTAAAAACATGTCCCCATAGTATTTTTTAACTAAAACAGGGGTTGGTGCATTTTGATCTCAGGGTGCAAAGCTTCCGAACCCAAAAATACGCAGTAAAAACAAACTACAACCCCATCATAAACCAACTACTATATTTAGACATTACAAAATGACAATCTTGCAATAAAATATAATGTATTTATTGTTTAGAATAATTCAGAACATATCAAATCAACGCAATGGTAAAGCATTTAGAATTTTGTTTTTCTTTAGGGAAAATGCAAGCTTTAAGGAACATGAGTAACACGTGAACATAATAAAAATATGTGTTAGGAGTGGAGTAGAATTGGAGGTTAGAGTAAAATCAATTGCAGGATATGGGTAAGGGTCGGGAAAAGAACAAGTTTTAGGGGAGATTTCGGATAATAGATATTCGGATAAATCACAGTCGTTACTTATGTATAAAAAATTTTAATTGTGACTGGGAAAGATAAATACACGGGCCATATTGCACTTTAACGCAAAGTGCAAAAAACCCGTTTTTTTTATGTATGAAAAAAAGTCGAATTAAAAGTGTTTTGACCAAAAGCTAACAGGTTTATTTTCATCATTGACCAAAAAAGGTGTATCTATATATCATGGCCCAAAAAAAAGCAAAAAAAAAAACATTGATTTTGTTAAATCAATAACATCATTGTTGTGCAGGATTTTATAAAATAGCGAAACCATTGTTTTGTTTTTATGTTTAAAAAACCCATATTAACAATACAACAGGGTTATCGATTTTGAGTCTCGATTTCTCGATTCTCGAGACCTGAAGCCGAAAAACAGTCAAAATATAAACAAGATTGTTCGAAATTTCTCGAGAGTAGTAAATTTTTTAGCAAATGTTTTTATACAAAATCTATGCGTAGGTAACAATTAAAAGAATTCGGGAAAAATTATTTTTTACCGAAAAACAAAGTATAATAAAAAAAAAGATATGTTTTTATTGCTTAACCTAGTTTAATATACACTATATTTGTACAATAAACTACAGGTTTTTTGTATTAAAAATAGAAAGCAGTCATAACGGAGAATATAAAAGCATCGGGTCCACATTTTTTCTATCTGATCCTAGTTATAAAAATGGATTTTCCATAATATGGAAATAAAAAAAACCCGCATACATGGCCATACAAAAAACATGGTATTGGCTATTGATAAGCATAGTTTTTTGTTACATTAAATGAAGACGCTTTTTAAATGTCTTATTGTCACCTATTGATATATTGATTCAATCATATGTCTATATGTCAAGAGAAAAAGAATTGTTTTATAAATACAGTATACGTAATAAAATATTGTGTTAACCTACAAAACTTGTGATAGAATGGTTTTATATACAGCCGGCGTGTTCTGTTTTTTATTTAACAAAAATCCTTTTTTATTATGATTCATCTAGTTTATAACCCTGAATTAAACATATCAAAGCTAGCAATGGAACGAAGACTTTTTTTTTGCCTTCAGGTATATTACGCCAGTTTTTATATAAATTAAACTAGTTTTAAAAGGTTAAACATCTAGGTATTAGTATTTATGTAATTAATGGCAGCCATATTTTCTTGCCACGGTTAAAATTCAATAATTTACTTGTATCTTGTTGTAAGCATCCAATTGACTCTAGGTATCTGTATTTTTTTTAGCAAGAATCCTAATTATAAGAATATGACAAAAATTAAAAATATGTATAGTTAATTTACTTTTAAATGATGTAATAATTTTTTTTATAATTTTATATAATTTGACAACAAAATGTACATTTCTGCTGCAAAATAATCTACTATAAAGATTTGCCTCATGAATCTTGAGATCTCGCTTGTCGAGAGTCTCATATCTTGAAATTCTCGATACTCGGTTTTTTACAAACAAAAATATTTGCTACTTTTGAGATTCTCAAGATCTCGAAATCAATAACCCCAATTTACAACCAAATAAAAATATTTTAATGGTATTGAAAAGCGCTTATGCAAACAAAATTGTATGTTATTGGCACGGAATTTTTTTTGAACAGAGTTTGTATTCTCCTACTCAGTGGCGTAGCCAGGATTGTTTATAAACGAGAGGTAGTCCGTGTTTTTCAAAAAAATAGGGCTTTAAAAAATATTTTATGTATGTTTTGACCATAATTATTTTTTTTTTGAAAAAAATTAATTAATTTTTTTTCATTTGGATTTTAAAAATCAAAAAATTCCTTTGCACGAAAAAATACCCCGCTTAAATATAGGCGTAATTTTTTTTTTCTGAAGAGGGGGGTACACCCCCCCTCCCCTCTCCCCCCTCTGGGTACGCCACTGCTTTACCTATTTTTTTAATTTTATATTGTTATTTTTTTGCATATTATTTTTTTTTGGGTTTTATTGCGAGAGCTTTGCGTATATAGATTATAAATACGTATTGCTTATTTAAGGTTTAACTCCCGTTCTTTAGTTGACAGCAGGTTTTCCAAAACCGGTTAATCGGATAACCAGTTATTCGAATATTTACGCTTTTTGTTAAATTTCCGCACCTATTGCTATACGGATTATTGGGTGAAAAATCCGGTTATGAATTTGATGCTTGATAAATTTAAAGACATTGGAAGAAGTAATCAGAATAAAAAAATGTGTAATAAGAACGTTATAGTATGGGAATCGTAATAAAGGTACCGATATGAGGGTATCAAATAAAATTTAGGAAACTCTAATAACTAAAAATAAAATGTTAATGCAAAACAATATTGTATGTTACCGTTATACAAAGTGAAGTCTGATTGATTGAGAAATTTTTTTGTATTTTTATACAAATAGTATATTTGCTATTTTTTCCCAGTTTAAGTGCAGACTGGACTTATAATAGTCGGGTTAGAAATTAAAAAATATATTCTGATTTATTAAAAGAAAAAAAATGAAATTTTAAGCTTCATTTACGAAAAATTTAAACCTATATATTACAATTGTTGGTCACGATTTAATATTTTTGCTTTGTATTAAAAAAGTATTTACAATAATTTTTGTGGTCCATAGTTAAAACTAAAACTAAAATAGCTATGTTTTGCAAGTATCATAAAAATAAAAACTTATAATTTAAGAATTGTAAGCATATGTATAAAAAAACATAATTTTACAGACAAATAGTTTTATAAAATAAAAACACCCCATATTTGCATAATTGTAATAAACTGTTAAACATTTTATTTACTTTCTGTTAGAAAATGTGCAAACAACCAAAAATGGGGTAATTTTTAATGTACTATAACAATAATATTACTTTTTTATAGGATATATGCAGTTTCATATAATAACCGATTAACCGGAGTAAACCGGTTAAGAGTGAGCAAAAAAAACGAGTAATCGAATATCTTAAAAATGCGATTAATTGGAAAGTCTAGTTGCCAGTTTTTCTGTAGAAAAATAAATATGTAGTACCCCGAGTGGAAGAAAAACCGGTACCCGGAAATATGCAAATTTATTGCCCGATAGAAAAACTTTATATTAGAAGCAAAAAAACACTTTTGTAAAAGTTCGGTCCCATTAAGATGTTTATTATATATTTAGACGTATTATTTTTAACGGGTAAGTCAAAGATAGTATAAAATAAATAAGTTTATTTTTGGATAAAAATAGTTTTATTCATATAGTGGTAAAATAAAAGTGAAAACGTAATAAACCAAGACAAATAAAAAAATATGTTTTTATTTAGGCATTGTTTGTAGTTTTTGTCGAGGTTGAAAAATTCACAGATTACAAGATTACGATCCTTTTTTTTGTAAACGTTAACTTGCAAGATTATATAAGGGGATTTAATCTAGAACGGGTGCAATTTATAATAAGATTTTAGTTAAAAGTATTATTATCACGACAAAATGAAAATAGAGTCGAAAAAAGATTTATATGATAAATAAGAAGTATAAGAGACACATGTTATTTCAACAAATACTTATTTTCTATTTACAGTAAATTGAATTATTTACGCTTAAAAATACATGGTTTTTTAAGTTTAGCTTGCTTCTTACACTATAATAAAAAATTTATTGTCCATAAATGATAAAAAATATTGCAAAAAAAGTTGCAAATAATTGCTGTAAATGAAAATTATTTTTTATAACCTTGGTAAACGCCATTTTTATACAAATAAATATAGTTTTTATATCAAACTAAGGCAATATGTATATTACAAAAACATGAAAATATTTAGATTTTACTCATAAAAAGCAAAAAAAATACAGATTTTATGAAATGCTTATACAAATTTTTTTTCTTGTGTAATTTCGCTACTTTTTGGATAAAAGTAAAACTACCCTTATCATAATGCAAAAATTCATTCCAGTAATTTACATTGAAAAATACAAAAAAAAAACATTTAACTTTTAATTTCGAACCTTTTTGCCGCATATATGCCCATTTTTTTGGCTGATAACGCAGATAAGGATAACAAAGTATCAAAGATGTTTTTGCTAGGACGCGATGCAACTATTTATAAAAACGTGTAAAATGTATAAAAATTGCATTAAAATGTACATTAAAATTAAAAAAACAAAAACATTGCTTATGCAAATAGAGTCTGAATGTTGTCCAAAAAAAAACGATCCGAACCGAGGTTGCGGTTCGGTTCGGGTTGACATGAAAAAAGCTTGCAAAACCTTTAATGGAAATAACAGTGTATAAACACAAAATTATTCTTCTAAGGACAGTACTATCGTTTTTTTTTTGTAAATTTAACCATCAGATCGTGGTTATAATTTCGTATTCGTTATAGAAACCAAATTATAATGATTAATAGCGTAAACGTATACTTACCAAAAAATTTTCTGTGTACGTGACTTCTTTTTACACAAGAAAAATGGTTTTTGGTAATACTGTATGCGAGTTATATTTTTCTTAAACAAAACATATGGTAGTTGTATATATGAATCATTGTGCATTTATAAGCGTTTATTTTAAAAACAGACATACTAGTAATATATAAGCTTTTAAAAGATAGCACTTGCTTATATTACAACAATATTTATGTTCGATATTGTATAATTTAACCTTGTAATATTGACTACAACATCAAGCATTGTCGTTGACAATATAAAAAATAATTTTCTTGTTAGATCACGGATGCTTTAACAACTTGGTATGTTTTCATTGTGTATTTGAATGTTACTATTAAAAAGATTTTTGTTTATCGTAATCAAAAAAGTGTTTTTACAACAACTGAAACAAAATTACATTAAAAAACATGTATAATAGTTATTTAAATGTTTTAAGTCCTATTTAAGTTACGGATACCTTTAATATGGTTTTTCGTTTAATTTTTACAAAAAAGCATTTTCTTTCCAGATGTTAATAATATTTACAGTTTTGAAACTTAGTTTTTTGCCTAAAAGTACCAGATTAAATATATGTTTAAAAAAGTTAAAACAACATATTTACAAACACAACATCAAGATGTATTTTTGATTTAGAAATGTTTATAATTGTCATTTATTATATATTAAGTTCATATTTATATAAAACTTTGTTTTTTAAATACAAATGAATTATAATTTTATATCGTTCGTACGCAAAATCTTCGTTATAAGCTTAGTATTGCATTTTCGTTGACATTTTTTGTTCACCTTTGCTTTTAATATATGCACCTTAGTACTATTAATAAAATTTTACATTTTAACTATAATGATTAATACTTGTATAGCCTAACTGTATAATACAAAAAAACCCTTATATATATATGTATCATATATGGGGTTCCTTTTTTTTGTTTACAGTAAATATGGCATTTCTTATTTAAAAAGTTTTTTTAAGAATTATCTAGAAAAAAACAATAAGGAAAACTATATCTGAAAAGAAATCCATAGAAAACAAAAAAAAAAAATCTCCATAAATGAGTGAGTTTTTTTATGTAATAGACCCGCATTAAAATAGTATTTTAAGTCGATGCAACGCATTTAAAGTGCAATATTATAGTAAAACAAGGGTATATACAAATTTTTCTTCTATTTGCTGTAAGTAAGCAATATTTGTACACTTTTTTTTAAGCATAAAGGCGAGGTTGTCTGTAGAAAACTCTGCAAATAAAAACTATATGAAATCGATTATTCTTTCTAAATATAAATCAAATTTATCCCCGATTTTTTTAACTTGGAATGTTTCCTTTTACATAAAAATATAGAACCGTAGTTGTAGAAGAATTTTTTTTATTTTATTTACATATTGCGTTCTAGCGATATGTTTTTGTCGTATTTAATTTTTTTACGTTCAAAAGTACAGTATAATAAATATACACAAAACAGTTTAAAAACAAAAAAAAATTAATTAAACATATGTTCTCTGGCATCGGTTTTTGGGCTTTCGGTTTGGTTCAGTTATGGGTTGATGAAGACTTTTCTGTTTTTTCGAGTCGGTTTGGTTCGGACAATTTTAGAAATCCATTAGTAAAGTAAAATCTATGGCATAAGCTCATAATTTTGGACACACTTTGAATTTTTTTATGGGCTATTTTTATCTTTTGTATTATATCTAATGATGTAACGCTTATAGTTTACACATTATCAAAAGCATTTTTTGTAAGCGTCGAATTGAAAACGCGTCTTATGTGACGTTGCACGGATTTTACCTTGGCTTATATAAATTTTACTCGTTAAAAATCTAAAAAATAAAAATCCATGTAAATATTTAACTAAAAAAACACAATTTAAAAAGAATATAAGGATATTTTAAAAAGCATAAGTTAAAACAACGCACATAATATATTGTGTTAATAGAAGATACCACTTAGACAATATTGAATAACCTGTTTTTTTGTAATAGTTTAGTTTTTTGTATATTTAAAACGCTATATCACTTTTGGATTGAAAATAAAACTTGTTTAAATTGAACGTTATGTAGAATTTTACCAAAAACATTATATACAGAGTAGATAAAAGTACGGAAGTGCTACTTATTTACGACCTCTTTTTATAGCCGAAAAGTACTCTGGTAAGAATTTGCCTTCTAATTGGGCGTAGGTACACCAGTAAAATTAACAAAAGTACGAATAAAGAATATTTATGGTAATGACATTGATGCAACGACACGATTAAGTGCCTTTAGTTACGAAATTGTCATGTGAAATTATATGTCTTTTTCTTTTTCTTCTTTTATTGATTCAACCTGGGTAAATTGATAATTAGAGCAAATTACAGGGACATAGCAGAACCGGCTAAAAACATGCATAAATATTTACATCATTTTTTGGTTTGGTAAAAAAAGCATATTCTTGTGATGTTTCGATTTTTTAGCCTTCGTGTTATGACTAGGGTCCTCAAAAAATCCGCAAGACAATTTAAAAAATCCGCTTGGTTCGCGTTGGTACGGACATGCTGATTTATAAATCTATGACTTTATGAGACCCTTGATTAACATTTTTCCTTGAATTAAGGCATATTTATAAGGTTAAGATTTTGATTTTAAACACAGCCTAAATACGCAATTTTATTAAATAAAACTAAGAATAAGATTTTTTACATTTGAAAAGTAGTCAATATTTATTTTTATTTTATTAGTCATCGAAATTGTATTAGTTGAAAAATAATAACATTGTAATATTTTCAATAGTTAAATTCTTTCTTTGCTCTCTAAATATTTGATTGTATGCCGATAAACTTTTTTTCACTTCACAGGAAGTTAATGGTATAAATTTTAGCCAATTTTCATATTCGTAATTGCCGTTTTCGGAACATAATATATTTCTTATAAGATGATAGTCTGGTTTTTTTCGTAATGATATAGATATCTATATATAAATTGGTGTACATTAACCTGTCTTATAAATTTATAACTAATTCTATTTGCTGAATAGATTTTGGCTTTCACATTTAATGACTTCATTCATATAAGCAATGTATTTATACGAGTGCACTTTTTGCAATTCGACGTACAAAACTATATTCTCGATTATTTTCTGTATCATTTTTATATTTTGATTCAAGATTAAAAACAGTAAGTCTTTTTAAATCTCTATTTATAAATATAAAAACACTACATCTTATCCAAATGCGTTCTTTACTAAAATGAGCCACGAGATATTAGGCAAATTTGTTTTAGATGTATAGAAATTCTGATTCTTTGTGTTATGTATTAATTACATTCGTAATTAACACATAAATTCATTTTATATAACATATTCTGTAATCATTTTACCAGAAATTAAGTGCACAGCATGTGCTAAGCATGATATGTCTAAAATTAAAGAAAAGTCTTTTTTTAAAAGATTTCCAGCTAAAATGCAGCTAGATCCCTGGTCCGTCATAAATAATTTTAAATTTTACATCTTATCTGTATCAAAGCATAGGGCATATACCAGCACCTTTATTTCAATATATCTTTTCTTCTCTGCATGCTTCTTATTCCACAGTCTTTACTACTAAAGAGGCCATTTCTCACACAATCATTGCATTCACCTACCAGTATATTTAAAATTTTGAGATTTGATGTATCGCACGTTTCATCGGTTTGCAGATATAATTTTTACTCATAAAAGTATTTATAAATGCCTTTCAAACGGTCTTGATAAATTGTAGGTGAAAGTGATGTGCGATATGTATTTAAACAAAATAGTCGCTGTTCCGTATATTTTCCCATTAAATTCCTACATTTTTTTAATCCGCACAACTTAAAAGATAAGCCACAACCTGTTATTACCTCCACAGCATCACATTGAATTTTAGCTAAAACCCGTGTTCCTCCTAATTTTTACTCTTTTTTGTAATATTAATCTAGCCTATAACGCTTGTACATGCATAATTGCCGTGTTGTGTTTTTCAAATGCCACAATGCTTGTTTTTATTATCCACCTTGAACATTTCATTGTATGCGGAACTTTTTACTGCATCATTTTTAATTACAACATGCGGAAAATTCTGTAGGTATGCATGTCAAGTGGCTGGTATTTGATTTTTGCTTGCATCAAAGCTAGAATTTTCTGAGGTCATTTTAGCAAAAAATAGAGGGAAAACTAATTACCAGGAACGTATTTTTTGTGATTTTTATAGTAATTAAAACGGATACAAAAGATTTCTGGTGGTACGCTTAGAATCGCTTTGGTTCAGATAGATTTTTTGTTTTTTAGATTTAATTTCTACGCATTTTTGATTTCTAATTCCGAGACTTTTGAGGTCTCTAGTTATGACTAGGGCTCGGCACCCAACAGAACCCATATTTTCCTTCAGGTAGTCTGTAAACAATAATAACATATTGTGATGGATTAAACATATTTTAATAACAATTATAGTAAATACAAGGTAATTATCTTGCTGCAAAGTGGCAATGACATACTAGCGTACTTTATGTGATATAACAGAAATAACTTGTTTTTATGTGACAAAAGCTGAATAAATAGAACACGATATTATTACAATAGATATTTATAGCGTAAAAAGGTATTCTTCTCAGTTTGTTAAGTATATATCGCATAGATTTTATATCCTGCATAAAGGATTAGACAAAACTACGGGCAAAAATAATCAATCTGCAATAAAAAGAATATTTTAGTGGTATAATAATATAGTTTACAAAAAAAAACACAAAAATTATGTTTCTTAAAAATAGATCATATCTATCGATGTACCTTTATTGTCCCACTATAATTCGTTTTAAATAACTAGATTTATGTACTATATACAAAATACTTGAAAACTTCAGGAAAACTAAAAGGAATTTTGATTATTAGCCCTAGAAAATAAAAATCCAGTAGTTATACAGGAATCCTGTATTTTGTTTACCCTGCTTATGTCAGAAAATTTGCCGAGCCCCAGTTATGACCTTTCCGTTTCCTCTAAAAAACAATTCACTTAGTATGAATCAATTAAATGACAAAAAGATGGCAAAAGGATTTTAAAAAGGTAATTTATTAACTATAAGCACGCAATAGTGTTAATTCAGCAGCATCACTACCATAAATATAATTTTGTTGTACTTTATCTAATTTACTATTGTACCTACGCCTTATTAGAGGTCAAATTTTTACCAGAGTACTTTTTCTCCATAAAAAGATGTTTGGTAATAAATTGCATGTCCGTACATGTGCAACATTCTGTATATAAAAGATTTATTGTTATGTAAAAAGAAGTATATTTCATTCTCTAGAATTTTGCATTTTTTTATAGCCTCGCATATCAAATGGCATATATTTAGTTTTTAAAGTACATATTTTTTTTCTTGTATAAGGATGACAGACAAATATCTAACAAAGCATAGCTTGCCTTGGTTCAAATCTTGTTGTTGTCTGTATTTTACACAGCGAAAAACCTTTTAAAATTTTCTACATATAAAAACTGTAAATAAAAAGGGTATTAAGATTATCATACAGTAAACGATAAATAAAACGTTTTTGTTTAAAAAAACGACTTGTTCGTATTGCAAAAAAACATAATACTTTGGTTAAAGCTGTGTACTCCAACCACTTTACATAGCCGACCAATACTGCTGTTACACGCAAACAAAATGCTCTCAATCCGATTTTTACTGCATTTAACAGTTTTCTCTTTTTTTTACATAATAACGTCTTTTGTCGCGATCTAATATAAATAAAATTGTATATCTTACAACTGCACGAATTTTTGTATACCCATAGGTAACACACCTTTTCCCATGGGTAATAATGGTTTACACCTATGGGTTCGCCGTAAACAATTTGCATATGGGTAAAAGTCCTATGGATAAAAAATATATTAAAAAACAATTGATAAATACCGATAGATAATATACCCATATGTAAAATAAAATTAAAAAAAAATACAAACATTTAATACCTAATGTTAAGTGGTTTACATTATTTTATTTGCAAAATTTCCTTATTTGTTATGAAATTCGAATTAAACGATGCTTCAAATGAGGATGCAGAAGTATTTATCATTTTAGGATGTATTTGCAGTTAATAAATAGAAAATCATGTTTAGTATTGCATGAATGGGTGGAATATTGTTTGTATGAAGTACTGGATATACAGTTTTACAGTAACTTTATGGTAACAAAAAAACCAAAACGATAGTGCATTCCCTTTTATGTTTCTATTAACACGTGTACTCGCGGAAAAAACAAATTTGTATAATAATTGTTATTTTTTTATAATATACTACCAGAAAAATTAAATAATGCAAAATTGCCACAAAATTTGGTATTTCGACGACGCAGGTATGAAGAAGTGTTACTAATTGCGTAAGTTTTTTCATGTCACATCTTGATGAATTATTATAACTGCCTGATGTCGTTGAGTTTGCAGGAATCTGAAACAATTTCTGCAAAGCGGATATATTCAAGGAAAGGTTTACTGCTAGACAAAATCTATTGGTCAATTAAGTATGTCAGTAAAACAGAAATTTATAGTACGGAAAAAACGGCGACTGACTTGTAATTTTCTGGTAGCATTTTCTGCTCAACATATGTGCAACTATGTGTATAGTGAAGGATTTTGGATTACTCATGAAGCGCGAGTTTTTTTAAACAGAACCCTTCCTGCATATTTAGGAAACTTACTTGATGACATCTCGTTGTAGGGGGAAGCAGTATAATCCGGATCCTCAAAACTTACAAAAGTCTATATTCGACCACAAACAGATAAACAGCGTGCTTTTATTACCAATTTAACAAGACAAAGAATAAAAGTCGAATTTATTACTGGTGACTCTAAAAGAAAATGTAGGATGTTTAAGAACGTCATTCATTGTATGAAACAGTTAAAACGTAAAAATGTGCATAGTATGCAGGGCACTGCAAAACTTCTTACAAGACAATTTATAGGGAGAGAGGGCTACCTAAAGATTTTAATGCATAATTTGTAATAAATTTCTGCACAAATATAGAAGTAATATACTAGAAGTATTTTGATTTTGCAAAACCGTTGTTCTTCGTACAGTTATTTTATTTTCGTTGTTGTTAAAATTGTCCAAATTTTCTGCATTTCTAATTTTAGGGCCCTTTTGTTGTGGTTAATACACACCTTTGATTTGTATTGCATGTATTGAGTTATTATTGTTGTTATTTTTTCTTTTGGGTTGACTCTTTCACTCTCTTCACATCATTTGTTACATTTACTTTTTTGGCTGTTTGAAAAATGAATCCGAACTTAATACTTCACCTGGAAAAACTATATGATTGGTGCATATTGTAGATAAAAAGACGGTACAGTTAGCCCGAGTACTAGGAGCTGACACGGTTATGTTCGTCGTAATTTTTTTCTTCATTATTTTGCTAGTAAACCATTATATTTAGCGCGTACAGGGCGTCCAGTAATACTTTTCTGCATTTTTCTTTTATGGTACGTCATAATTTTTTTAACGGAAACCATAACTCTCGACATACTCTAATTCATTCAACATTTCTTCCAAATGTCTTAACTGGATTAGAGAAACCACGTCCTTTTTACTAATTTTTTTTGTTTTGTTAAGTTTTAGTAGGAGATTCTGTTTTCACATTGTTCCCTCTGCAATATTCTCTTTCTTGGTGATTTTCATAATTTATATAGGTTCAAAAAAAAAATTTACATAAGGGACAAAACCCCAGCTAAAAAAATATTCATAGGTATTGCAATACCTATGGGTACACAAAAAAATAATTTTGTTTCCCTATAGGGGTTCCAGTACACCTATAGGTTTGTCAAAAACATAATATTATTCTAACAAAAAACTACCTATAGGTATTCTCCCTTTTAAAAACAGGGCAACGAATACCTATAGGTATAAACACATACATGACCATTTTGTTAATATATGGCATGTTTTGCCAAATACTTTACAAAAATGTAAAAATACTGCAAAAAACGCAGGTAAAGTGAAAAATTTGTTTAAGTCATCTATTTTTTGTATAACATACACCTCGGTATTTTTTTATATCTATAAAATTTATTTTTTATAGTTCTTTTTATACATTATTAATACTCGATTTAGGCTTAAATAATTTTAACAGCACAACCTCTTTTTGTGGTAAAAAAAATCAATAAAGAATCCATACAAAACTTTTTAATAAACCAAAAAAAATACATCTAACGATAAACTACCTTAAAACAATGACTTATCAAACTTGACTATTATTTTATTGGATCATAAGCACTATATTTTAGTTGTTTTTTGTATTGTTTGTGCAATTTTTTTATTCATAAAACAAATGTCTAATAAATACTGGCGAGTTAAACAAATCAAGTCGATCGAGTTTAGAAAACCCTTAGCACTTAAAAGATGCTATACATCTACTTTTTAGCAGCAAAAAAGGAATTTTTGTTTTTTTAGTTTAGCTATGGTTTTATTTACTGATTGCACGACTTTTAGTCTCTAATAAAACAATTATATGCTTAGAAATGTTTTTCTTCGTTAAGCAAAAACGTGCAACTTTTCTCTAACAATGTTTTAATCGCAAGTTGCGCGTATACTTTCAAAATGTGGCACTTTTGGGGTAAAAAGTTTGACGTTGGCAACCGCGTGGTTTTTGTAATCAGCGTTCTTAAAATTATGCATGTAGATAGTAAAAAAAAATTACATATAAAACAGGTCGGATGCTTTTATACATGTTTATATTGCTTCTTCTTAGAATAAGTGTAACAATGCATTGCCTTATACAGAGAGTCGATATTTTTTTTGGTCGTCATGACAGCATTTTTGCAAATTTTTTATACACAACTCAACGGCTAAAATTATCTTTTACAGAACTACAATAATATTAAAAAAGTAAAGCGAGCCTTGCTCAAAAAGTAGTCTATTTAAAATTTCTTTGACTAACCATACTCCATAATAAAACTACTTAAAAAAAAAGGTGTAAAACAGCATAACAATAGTAATATGTTAAGAGCTTTTTATTTGGAGTCGTACGATCTCTGCTTAGATAGTTTTATAAATCTGAGAGCCTACCACAGTCAACTTTTCAGATACTAAAATGTTGAGATATACATATAAAGTCGTTTGTTGCTGCTTTTAAGTCATTTAAAACTAGCTGAAATATAGACACACGCATAATATGCATTGAAATTTACATACGATAAAAAATTAAAGTACTAAGCTACAAGGGAAAACAAAGAAAGGCTACTAAAGATAAAAAAGATATATTTTGGCATATTATATGAAATATATATACTCTATGTCATGTAAAAAAGCAGTTATATATACGTCAACTAAGAATTCTAAAACCATCCTATAATATTGAAAGTTCAATAAGCTTAATGTTTTTCAAATTTGAAAAATAATTTTTTTTTTTACACAAAAAAAACCAACTAAAACAAAGTCATTTATACGTATAAATATTTCCAAGGATATTTTTTTAATACAAAATCTTAAAACTCTAAAATTATGTTATAATCCATGTTTACTTAAAAAACTATATTGTTTTTGGAAAACATTTTAACCCTTCATTGTTTTTTAATATTTCTGTAGATTTTGACATTATTCGTTTATTAAAAGGCGTGTGCACAATATATTGTTATTAATTGTGTGCTTTTTGTAATTAAAAGCATTTTAACGTAATTTTGTAAGATTAAAGCAGCCTAGTACGCAATTATAGAGGATTTAATATATACATGCTTTTGTTTTATGTTTAAAAGCCAGTGGCATACCCAGGAATTTTTTCGGCCCAGGGGTAGTCAGTTTTTTTTCGAAAAAAAGGTAAAAACACGATTTATGAAGTGAAAAATCTAAATTACTTTTTTTTGAAAATTTTGAGATAGAAAATTTTATAATTTCATTATTTTTCTTTAAAAAAATCTCTGCAAAAAAAAATGACCGCCCCCCCCCTTAAATATAGGCGCTACTTGTTTTTCCACTGCCTCCCTTCCTCCGCCTCCTCCCTGGGTACGCCACTGCCAATAGAATTTATTTATACTTTTTTATTACCAAACTTAATATTTGGACAGGCTGCAATAACAGGACATATAGCACTATGACAAATCCTATATAAATTTACTTACCTGAATCTTCGCGTTATATTTATATAATATAATTTTAAATTCACAATTAGTGCAACCACTTACAGAATAACATACACATGTAAAAATTGTGATGCATACACATTTCGGGTTATAAAGTCAAATAAGACTCAAGGGACAGCTTACAGTAATCATGTTTCTAGAAGAGTAAAACAAATCTTAAAAATATACTTGGAAATTTCTTTCGGCTGTATATCTTACTATATTAATACTAGTTGTTGCGTATTTACCAGGGGAGAACTTCTAAACCACGTATAAATAAACGAAGACTAATTTCTATACCATAATCGAGCCCAGGTAAATTTCTAGCCAAAAAATTTTTTTAAAAATTTAATTACATTTTTATCTGTAATTAATCTACCATATTATAAGAAGAGGTATAAAATTGCTGTTGTTGTATGTATGTTAACGTAGTAGTTAAATTAATAGGGCTTACTAGATTAATATTGTCCTCTGCCCCCTTATTAAATACAAATTGGACTGGAATTGTAAACATACATTTTGGATTGATTGATTTGGCAAAGGCCATAGCGCAGCCTTTAAGAATTTTGTTACAAAACATTTTGTATCAAAATACATAAGAATACGAGGCCTGCACGGTCCGGTTATGGACCGCCAGGACCAGACCGAACTGCATTTTTCAATCGCATAACCGGCTCAGACAATACCGGCCTAGACCATACCGAGAGGTGTAATAACCAAACCGGATGAATAAATTATGCCATTTTTTTTCTTGATCAAAATGCTTTTATTAATTGATTAATGATCTTATAAAATTTACCGTTGTTGCTAAAAAGCCATCGTTATGCTTATATTACCACTAACGCAACCTAGCTTTAAAATTAAAAAAACAAAAGTATGTTATATTTACCCATTAAGTGTTCATTTTGAATCGTTTACAACAAATATAATGGCTATTTTTATGAAGTTTTAATTTAAAGCTAAAGACAACGGACAAAAGCGTAAGCATGCTAATTACTACCTTATAGTTTGCAGAGCTAGATGTGCATACGAATGCTGCAAACGTGACATCACATTTGCTAATAATATCACTTTATTTAAAATTGAATGTGCAAAATTTTTATTGTAATATTATGCATGAGCAGTATAATTTAAAAATTAAAAAAGTCGACTTCTCGTATATTTACCTGATATAAAAAACCAAAACAAAATTGTTTCTCGGAAAGTGAATACCGGACCGGACCAGAATCCAGTCCGTTCCGGCGCAGTCAATAACCGGACCATGCTGGTCCGTAATAAAAAAATTTGCATCTATTATACTAATTCACACATCAATTTCGGCTGATTTGACAGTACAAGTGAACTAACTTATGTTAACCTATACATGAGAGTGGCTTATATATCTAAAAAGTTATAACTACTTGTTGAAGTTTTTCATTTAAAATCAGCATGGTAAGTAGTACTTTTTTTTTATAAGGCAGTTCCTGTTGTACACTTCACAAAAAAATACGCAATAATAACAAAAGCTTTTTTTGACGCGGAACGGGAGACAATAACAAAAACAAAAAAAAAAAAACATTTCCCAGTCTAAAAAAGTACAACATTTGTTCGGTTCTTTAGTATACATTAAGAGCCCTACTATCGCCGTTTTTACATCTAATGTGTTTTTTTATGCGTAGATTCTATTTATTTTATACAACAGGTGTCATTTAGTAACTGTTTAAATAATATGTCATCAGAAAAAATATATTATATATGAAACAAATGTACACACGACTCTTGATGTGTAAAATAGAATGCTATTACAAATAATTGTCAAAGTATATTTTTTTTAGTTGCAAAAGATTGTATGTTGTTGCTTGTAAACCTTTTAAAGAAATTTTATAACATAAGAAATCTTTATACTATTAGAACTTTTGTCATAAGTAGACCAACCCATGACATATATATTCAATTTTCCTTTTTGTCATATTTACATTACAATGCTGCAAAAATTTGTTTTGTAAAAAGTAGTATAATTTATACTTGATAATTTTTATGCTAGCTATAAAAATTTTGTTTTTTTACAAAATAAAGTAGTAGATGTATTTTTAAAAATATAAATCATATTTTGATAGAATTCAAAAATAGTTAAATGCACTTTAAGACTAAAAAAAATATTTATCTTATAAACACATTTTAACTTTAAGTTTCGCCATAAGCTACACACAATTTTTTTAATAATAACTAAAAGCTATATGGTATTATCTCTTGATGTATAACTAATAATTAATAACTATCGAAATTTGTTATTGTAAACGTATAATATTGATTTAAATGTGGATTATGTGCAATTAAAAACACGAATAAAACAAGATTATTTTACCGAGAAAAATGAGAAGAAAGGGGTTTGCCTAATATCATTATATAATTATTAAAATAGAAAATTAATAACATTTAAATGTTGCCTACTGTAAAATTACTCCTTTCTGGCTTTCTTATTAAATTCAAATAGCTGCAACTTTTATCAACCTACTCACTTGTTAATGGAGTACATAAACATATTGAATCATCCTGTAAACAGTCGTATCGATCATAAGTATAGAAAAAACCATAATCAGGGTTGTTCCTTACAATTATTTTTATACATATTTTAGATTCAGACCCTCGAAGTTTATCTGCAATTTCTTTTATAATATTGATTTGTTTTTCGACATCCAATTCATTAGATACGCGTTTTTTTATACTGTATGATTAAAAACAACTTTGAAAGTAATTGTTTGTATCCTTGCACGCCTTTGAACTATATTCCTTGTATTATTTGCTATATTATGGATTTGAATTATCAAATGCTGATTTGCTCATATGATAATTATCTGAAAATAATTAAAAAAACAGCAGGAAGTTACCCATCGTGTTTTTACAGGAAATTTGGTAATGATAAAAAACTAGATTTAAAAAAAATTCTTGTGTTCTTACTATGATTTTTAACATATTTAGTACTAAGATGTAATACTCGCTTTGACTCAGGAAAGATTATTTCTAATTGATTCACATAATTTATGTTAGCCATGGCAAACACATGTTACATGCAGCAAACTAGGGAACCCGTTGTGTAATAACATACTACTTAAACCAAAACAGGTAGCGGCTTTGTCTGATAATTAAAGTATAAAATTATCTCTGTAATGATGATTTATAAAAATGGTATCAACTCCCAGCAAAAAAGAAAAAAAGTATTTCTGCATTAACATTTTTCAGGCACAAAGTAGACATCGATAAAGGCTTTTTTATTCTTTCATTATTAAGTTAGCCAATCAAAATATTAACAAGTTTTTGCCTCTTTTTACTTGGCGATTTAGCAATCATGAGCGGGAACCGAAAAAAATCCGCAACAAATATAACAAAATTTTGCTTGGTTTGCGTTGATACGGACATTCTGATTTAAAAATCTATGACCATATGAGACACTTGATTTTTGTTTTTCTTTAAATTAAGGCATATTTATAAGGTTAAGATTGTGATTTTGAACAAAGCCTAAATACGCAATTTTATTGAATAAACATAAGAATAAGATTTTTAACATTTGAATAGTAGTCAATATTTATTTTTCTACAATTAGTCATCGAAATTGTTATAGTTGAAAAATTATAACATTGCTATATTTTCAATAGTTAAATTCTTTTTTTTTTCTAAATACGCGATCGTATGCCGAGAAACTTCTTTCCACTTCACAGGAAGTTAATGGTTTAAATTTAGCCAAATCCCATATTCGTAATTGCCGTTGTCAGAACATAATATATTTCCTATATGGTTGTCCAGTTTTTTGCGTTATGATTCTTGCTTCTTAATATAAAATGGTGTTTTCCATGTACCTTTCTTTAATATTTTCAACTATTTCTTTTTGCTGAATAGAGCTTAGGCTTTCACATTCAAAGACTTCATTCATATCAGCAATGTATTTATTTGCCTGAAACTTGTACAATTCCTCGTACAAAGCTTTATTCTCGATTATTTCCTTTATCTTTTTATATTTTGGATCAAGATTAGAAATTTAAAGTCTTATTAAATTCTAATTTTCAAATATAAAACACTAGATCTTATCCAAATACGTTTCTATACTAAAATGAGTCACGAGATATTAGGCAAAATTGTTTTAGATTATTATAAATTCTTATTAATCGTGTTATTTACAAGACTATTTTTTAATTTACAAATAAATTCATTTAATATAACATATTCTGTAATCATTTTACCAGAAATTAGGTGCACCGCATGTGCTAAGCATAATATGTGTAAAATTGTGGGTAATTCTTGTTTCAAAGCTTACCAGCTAAAATGCAGCTAGATCCCTGGTCCGTTATAAATACTTTCAAATTTTTCACCTTATCTGCTAGGGTGGCACCCGGTCGGGTTTTAATACGATATCCCGGGTTTTGGGTCGGGTCGGATTGGATCGGGTTTGGGTCAATCGGGTTAGGATTTTTTAGGTGACATAAATGGTCAAAAAAAAATTTTCTTGGGAAGTTTTTCTCTACTATTTTAAAATGGTTTCTAATTGCAAATAAATCAACTTAACCTGTAAAGCGTTACTACTAAGTAAAGGGTACCTTAGTTTTTTCTCTTATTTATTTCGTATGGAATGACCTGTAATTATATACTGTCAAGCA